>LPNX010664721.1:139389-152133 GCA_001517045.1 Pseudotsuga menziesii
CTCATCATCATCATCATCACCTTCATCATCATCATCATCACCATCATCAACATGATCATCATCATCACCATCAACATCATGAACATCATCATCATCATCATCATCATCATTATCATCATCATCATCATCCTCATCACCATCAACATCATGAACATCATCATCATTCATCATCATCATCCTCCTCCTCATCATCACCATCAACATCATGAACATCATCATCCTCACCGTCAACATCATGAGCATCATCATCATTCATCATCCTCATCCTCATCATCATCAACATCATGATCATCCTCATCATCCTCACCGTCAACATCATGAACATCATCATCATTCATCATCATCATCCTCCTCATCATCATCATCACCATCACCTTCATCATTGTGAACATCATCATCATTCATCAGCATCCTCCTCCTCATCATCATCACCATCACCTTCATCATCATGAACATCATCATCATTCATCATCATCATCATCCTTATCATCATCATCACCATCAACATCATCATCATCATCCTCATCATCAACATCATGAACATCATCATCATTCATCATCATCATCACCCTCATCATCATCATCATCATCACCTTCATCATCGTGAACATCATCATCATCATCCTCATCATCATCACCATCAACATCATCATCATCATCCTCATCATCATCAACATCATGAACATCATCATCAACATCATGAACATCATCATCATCATCCTCATCATCATACTCACCATCAACATCATGAACATCATCATCATTCATCATCATCATCCTCATCATCATCCTCACCATCAACATCATGAACATCATCATCATCCTCATCATCATCATCACCATCAACATCATGAACATCATCATCATCATCATCCTCATCATCATCAACATCATGAACATCATCATCATTCATCGTCATTCATCATCATTGTGTGTAATTTATTTAAGTTTACTTTCTCCTTATAAATTGGATTTTGGATTACTAATATAAAATGATTTTAGTATATCTTCTTACTTCATAATCTATTTTCGATTATTTATGAATAACTAGTCATGGGACATAAAGTTTAAATTTATCCTTTTCTTATAAAAACAATAATAGTTTAAATAAATTTTCTATATTTTTTATTTCATTTATTTATAAATTAATATTACCTCACCATGTTTTAAAATTTAAATATGTCACATTTTTAAATGATAATCTTTAAATCTTTACATCTAATGATTTTAGTTGATATTGTAATTACATTTAGCCATGCACCCACCCCAATAACTGTGATTGAACATATCGCGTGCATGTTTTGGTTATACAAATCATGTGCTCGTTTTGCTTCTTCAAATCGCGTGCGCGTTTTGAGACTGTTAAAACAATGAATTGTCATTGTCCGAGAGCAACTTCACTACATTTTTATGAAATTTCCAATTAGCGCGCATTATTTTTCAAGAGCACGAGCCTGCCTGTGAAAATACTCACAATCTACACCATCTCCATCATTCTTTTTGTTATGCAGGTGCATCATTGAGGACATCTTCCATGGTTGAGGAGCACACATGATAAGATATCAAGCTTCAATGTCATTTCATGGTGATGGTGGATATAACTTTCATTTGCTTATTATTCAATAGAACCAAAGGTAAATTTTCCCATTCATTATTGTTTTGATGGGAAATATGAACAATTGAGAAGGAAGATTGAAGCACCTTGAAGGATCAATAGTTATAAAGCAAGTTAAAGGTTTGGAAGCTTGTAATTGAGGAGCAACAAAAACAAACTATATTGACATTGATCATTGTGGTGATGGGGAATGTACGTAACCAAGGAAGAAAATCAGCAAGGAAGAAGAGACCTCAAGAAGTCATCGAAGAAGAGAAAGAAAAGAAAAGAATAGACAGGATGAATCGGAGGATTTCTTTGGAAACTAATCCAAATCCAATTATAGAGGATACATCGGTTCATCCTATTAATCCAGCACAAGAAAAAATGAACATTCACTAGAGGGACCTTCAATTTCCACAATAGTTGTTGAACAAGCACCCCATGGAACTATTCAAGAAGCAAAACGTAGGTGCTCATTAGGGGATGTTTCAAATCCCACATCAAGTCAAAGTGATAAGTTACCATCTCAAGATGAAGCTCATGAAGAGGCAGTGTTCATGGAGCCAACTATTGAAGAGATGTTGGACATGGAGCCTACTGTTGAAGAAGAAAATATTAATCGGACCATCGATGAGGATGTTGGACTTCCACCATCCAACTACCAGGAAGAGAGTGAAGGACAACAAGTTGCTACTGAAACGCCAGAGCGTATTGTTGATGCACTAGATGATAGAAATACAACCCCCTTATCTCCATTAGAAAGCACATGTCGAAGAACTCCGAAGCATATACAAGTTGATGAAGGACTCCTCAATTCCATTTAAGGTACGCTATCTAAACGTAGTATTGCTTATCAAACTCAACAGATACTAAATAAATATTTTATTTCTAAATGTGATGGAGATAAATGTAGATTATTTTTATCATTGTTAAAATCTAGGGGCATGAATATTGTTAGGAAATCGTTAGGGATAAAGATGATAAAGCCTTCTGGACCAAGTTCTCATATAGTTAAAAGCTTAGTAGATGCCTTCGGTAAAATTGGTAAGAACACACGGTCAAAGGACCGCAATGCGGCTCGTTGTGTGTTGTCACAAGCAATTGTAAATAAGAACACTAGGCTCCTTCGTTTTCTCAAGCCTACATCTAAACTAGTTAATTTGAATGTAAAAACTCTCCATAGGTATTCTATTAGAAGAGAACATCTTGACACAACTGCCTAGACAGATTTTTTGGGCCTTTATTGGTCAATTGCCACGTTGTGACATGAAGCTAGTTGATGCAGTAAAGGGACTAGTGTAGAGTTTTTGGCATGATCACACAAGGCCTTCTTCAAACCGGAAGGATGTACTAAAACTGAGAAGGGGTTCAAAGGACCATGAACCACATATTAAGCATCTTCTTGATATAACACAGACAGAACTATACGAGAAATTTAGGAATGAACATAGACAATTGAATTTGGGGCAAAGATCTTTTGAGAAATGTAAGCCCTAGTATGTTAGAATAAATACTCTTCGTAACACTTGTTGTTGTAGATACCATGTAGAATATGAATATTACTATGAAACATTTTTGTACATTCGTCGTGTGTTGCATACTAACCATGTGCAGGATTGCTCCTTGACAATACCACCGACCTCATCAAGAGAATTCATTCATAGTATCATGTGCAATAGGCCTGAGGGGCAAACTTACTATGCAAAATCCTGTTTGGATGGAACTTGCTCCAACTGTGCTGGAATGGCATTATTGAGCCAATGTATGCATGAGACTGGAGACAATGAATTTGGGAATATTGTTACAGACATGAAAAGTTTCAAATATATCAGCTATGAAATAGTCCCAGGGAAAGAAAGCAAAGAAATACAATTGGTGACATCTCAGGTACATGCATTTATCTATAAAATTATGTTTGAACAGTTGCATTTCATTCCTTACTTACAAAAAAAAACTGATGTTGAGATCATTTTGTGTCAACAGGTACAAGTTAGTGTCTTCATCAAGGAATTTATTGAAAAGACACGTCAATATGTTCACATGTCCACTTGGCACGATGGCAGGATGAGAAGTTTATAATATGCAGAGATACATTTCCTCATGGTACTATACTTTCAGTTGTTGATTTTGCCGAGAACTACACTCTGCAACCTCAAAATGAGATCCAAAGTCAGTATTATCACTCTGAGCAGCTTTCCTTGATGGTGCATATCACATATAGGCATGGCCCAAATAGTAGTGAAGAGAAAAGAGAAATTCTAAAGGAATATCACTTCTACATAAGTGATGATAGGTGCCATGACTTCCACTATGTACATCATTGCTTCATCATGTTCTATGATCATTTGAAGGGTAGGAACATACAGATGGATCGACACTAGATTTGGTCTGATGGATGTGCTGTTCAGTTAAAAAATGCATGCATATTTCAATGGTTGTGTTCATTGCATAAAAACTACAAAGTTCCACATATGTGGAACTATTTTGAGACTGGGCATGGTAAAGGAGAGCATGATGGAGCCGGAGCATGCATCAAAACAGCCCTACGAAGAGAGGAATTGAAATTATCTACAATATCTACTATTTGAAATGCTCAATCTATAGTCAAGTGGTGCATGTCAGTAATGGGAGAGAAATCAGCTATGTGAGCAGAATCCACAAGAAAGAGACATGTGGAGAGATTTTTTTGGGAGGTGGTAGACATAGATCATTCACATGCATGGGAATGTAAGACTGTTCCTGACACTCGTGGCTTTCATTCGGTTCGAAGTTCTGATAACCCAGTATTTGAAATTTGGACCAGAAAACTCACTTGTTTTTGCCCACCTTGCTGTGATGGTGACTGGGATGTGTGTGAATCATTGGATTGGGTTGATGGATGGGATCGCATATCACTTCCACTTGATTAGTGTGCAATTGTTGAGTTAAATCCATTGGAAGAAGACCAATCGTCTATTTCTATATATTTTGATCATGTATTAGACCTTGTACAACCTAGTATGATGCATTTCCTTAACATTTTTTTGTTAAATTTACGTAGTCTTGAAACTCACATTAATGGCCTTGTATCACACGGAAAATATTTGATCATATACCTACAATCATACTATGCAGGACACATATACGCAGTGGTTGCCTCAAAAGATAGTGAATGGGGTGGTGATTACTGGTTGGCACATTGTATAGAGGGAAATCAAACCCTCATTATGTCCACGACTGATGATGAAAACAACCACTTCCCCACTGGGTCTATGGTTGTTAAAGGTGAATACCTTACACATGACAACAATGCAAGAAAGAAGGGTGGATATGTTTACAGGGATTACAAACCAGGTGCAAATGTGTATCACTTTACCAACTTAATCATTGGTACAAACCTCCAGGTATGAACAATGCCTAGCCGAAATTCATCGAAGGTATGCTACTTCCTACCGGATACAGAGCACGAAAGACTAATGGAGACCATCATTATAAGAGATGATCCAGAGGGCTTGGTTGTATGATAATAGGTGGGATCTAGCATGATGGGGTATGTATCATAATTTAAATTTCCCCATGTATGTTTCTTATGAATATGTCAATTTTGTGTTCTTGATATGCAAAATTTTCCATAATGTTGTTTATAAATATGCCAAAAGTTCTCTTGTATGTCAAGTTAATGAACATGTCAAATTTTACATATGATCAATAAACCATATATATCAATCATATGAACATTTCAAGATCTAATTCACAGGATATACATAACATTAGAATACATACATGTACCTCTGTAGGTCATACCTATCAAAGTTCTTTGTAGGCTCTTTAACAGGACTAAAACCCTAATTTTTTAAGTAGGTAAATTGTCAATATTTTCAGCCGATATATACAACTAGGATGATGGAAACAAGATGCCGCAATGATAAACTTATGTTTTAAGGATTGTATAATTTCCTTCTTGACAACTCACTTCTTATACCCGCATGTCCATTGCCAAAGGGGTAGTGCCTAGTAGTGTTGGAATTTCATCTAATTTTTTTATTATTGAGAAGTTTAATTTCTACTTAAAAGATAATAAAAGATAATAAGTGATTTATTTAACTCTCTTTTTAGTTTATTATGTTTTTTTGAACCTTGAAAGTGGAAGAAAATAACCTACTAATATTGACACAAACAACTCAAAAGTAACATGCTTCAACATTATGCATATGAAGTATTCAAAAGTAACATGCTTCAACATTATGCATATGAAGTATTCAAAAGTAACATGCGCTAACATTATGCATGTGAAGTAGGTAAACATGCGTGCACCAGGCCCAAGTCCACCAGGTGTCCCTGAACGGTATCTGGAGGTGACCTGTAACTCGCCATAGATCGATGCTCGGGCCTCCAATCGATGAACCGTCAATTCCGTTGGATTCATGACGTGGGATTTTAGCTGGGGGGGGCCTCTCCCTCCTATCCATTTCCCGATGACCTCCGTCTCTAGTGGTTTCTGAAACTAGGGTTTCGCTCAGTAGGGGACAATGCAGTCACGCCAAGGAGGGCCAAAGATGGAAAGCCACAGATGGTGGGGATGCGGTTGGTGTTGCCATATTTCCCATTCCCAGACACACTAGCAAGAGTTAACGAAATTCAAAATTGCCGCTCCATGAGGTTTTTTGCGCACAGGGCCCAAGTCCACTAGGTGTCCATGAACGGTATTTAGAGGTGACCTGCAACTCGCCATAGATCGATGCTCAGGCCTCTGATCGATGAACCATTGATTCTGTTGGATTCATGACATGGGATTTTAGCTATGGGGGGGCCTCTCCATCTTATCCATTTCCCGATGACCTTCGTCTACGGTGGTTTCTGAAGCTAGGGTTTTTCTCAGTAGGGGACAATGGAGTCACACCAACAAGGGCCAAAGCTGGAAAGCCACATATGGTGGGGATGCGGATGGCATTGCCATATTTCCCATGCCCAAACACGCTAGTAGGAGTTGACGGAATTCAAAATTGCCACTCTGTGAGGTTTTTTGCGCACTAGGCCCAAGTCCACCAAGTGTCCCTGAACAGTATCTAGAGGTGACCTGTAACTCGCCATAGATCGATGCTCGAGCCTTCGATCGATGAACTGTTGATTCTGTTGGATTCATGACATGGGATTTTAGCTAGGGGGGGCCTCTCCCTCCTGTCCATTTCTCGATGACCTCCGTCTACGGTGGTTTCTGAAGCTAGGGTTTCGCTTAGTAGGGGACAATGTACTCACGCCAACGAGGGGAAAAGCTGGAAAACCACGGATGGTGGGGATGCGTTTGGCGTTTCCATATTTCCCATGCCCAAACACTCTAGTAGGAGTTGACAGAATTCAAAATTGCCACTCCGTGACGTTTTTTGTGCACTAGGCCCAAGTCCACTAGGTGTCCCTGAATGGTATCTGGAGGTGACTTGCAACTCGCCATAGATTGATGCTTGGGCCTTCGATCAATGAACCGTTGATTCTGTTGGAGCCATGACGTGGAATTTTATCTAGGGAGGGGCCTCTCCGTCTTGTCCATTTCCCGATGACCTCCGTCTATGGTGGTTTCTAAATCTAGGGTTTCGCTCAGTAGGGGAGAATGTAGTCACACCAACAAAGGACAAAGATGGAAATCCACGGATGGTGGGGATGCAGTTGGCATTGGAATATTTCCCATGCCCAAACACGCTAGCAGGAGTTGACAGAATTCAAAATTTCTGCTCCATGAGGTTTTTTGCACACCAGGCCCAAGTCCACCAGGTGTCCCTGAATGGTATTTGAAGGTGACCTAAAACTTACCATAGATCAATGGTCGGGCCTCCGATCGACGAACCATTGATTTCATTGGATTCATGACGTGGGATTTCAGCTAGGGGGGGGAATCTCCCTCCTGTCCATTGCCCGGTGACCTCTGTCTATGATGGTTTCTGAAGCTAAGGTTTCGCTCAGTAGGGACAGTGCAGTCACGCGAATGAGAGCCAAAGCTGGACAATGCATTTCATGCCAACGAAGGCCAAACTTGGAAAACCATATCCCTAACTAGGGTTTATTGTTTAACATGCATGGCCCATTACCATAACCCTACCAAGGAAACCCTAATCCTAACCCTAGTCTTATCTTACTGTCACAACTCAATTCAGAATCAGTCTAATGTTGAACTGAACTCTTTCAAATCCGATGGACTTATGCTTCAAATGATGTTGATTCACAAAGTTGGTTCTCAGTGTTTTTATTCTATTGTAGTTCCTTTAATGTTGAGTGATTAGTCATTGGGTGCATGAGGTTTGTTGAATAGTGTTTTTGGTTGTTGATGAAATGTGAAGCATGTTTTGCACTTAGTTTTATTAAATTAGACTTGAGCATTGACTTAACTTCTATTTTAATGAATCCAAACTCACAATTTTTATTTAGATATATCCAATTGGTGTGCAAGTAGTGAGTTCATTGAAACCTTGAAATACATTGTATTGCACTTATATTTATTAAATTACACAAGCAAGAACTTTGACTTTAGTGTGCATGTATTGAGATCATTGAAACCTTTAAATATAATTGTTTTTTCTTTTGACATAGTGCATTCATAAGTAATAGATAATCCTCACAAATCAATACAATAGATTGACCCAAGAAAATGTGGAAACCAAAGAACAAATTAAAAGTGAAATGTATCATTCATTTATAACTAAAATGTCAATGTACATGTCTCCAAAAGTACATATATATCCAAAAGTATAGAAAAGTACATATACATCCAAAAGTAACCAGAAGTACATGTGTCTCCACAACTATCCAAGACTATCCAAGCCACATGTACATGTATCCAAAACTATCCAAGCCACATGTACATGTAAGTGAAATGTCAATGTACATGTCTCCAAAAGTACATGTATCCAAAACTGTCCAAGCCACATGTACATGTATCGATATGTACATATCCCATAAGACACATCAAAACTCAAGCTTCCTCTTGTTCTTTCTTCAGGGTGATGATGTAGGCACAACTATAGGACCAGTGTGCATCTCTGGATCCTGCAAATTAAATATCAATTGTTAAATTCAACTAACTATGTACTAATACATTAGCTCAATAAAATATCATATCTAAATTAACTCAAAAATTATGAAAATGTTAATGGACATTGCATGAAAAAATTGTTCATTAATGGACATCTCACCTCAGTGAGAGACTATGACAAAGGGGATTGTGTTTCTTATGTAGAAGATGGAGTTGTTGGTTGAACATGAAGGATGGTCACTTCCATGGTCGAACCAAAGGGGGCAGGAACTGGTGGTGGTGGTGGTGGCTACAATCACCAAATCTTGAAATAGTTAGAAATGTGCATGAATAAACAATAGACAACAATAACACACTATGTCTATATCATGTTCAAACAGTTGTACCTCTGTGTGACTTGTTGTTATTGCAGATACCACATTGATGGTTGCATCAATAACTCTTGCTACTGGTGGATACAATCACCAAATGTTGAAATAGTTAGACATGCATGAATAAACATACGCCAACAATAATAAACTATGTAACAATCATGTTGAAATAGTTGTACCTCTGTGTGACTTGTTGCCATTATAGATGTAGCACTGACTACTGCATCAACCATCTTTGCAACATTTTCAATAGTAAACTATGGCTCCTGATGCAGTAAACATGCAAATCAAACATTAACAAAACATTTTATGCACTGGATTTCAAGTTAACCAAGAAATATCATCGAAGGATATACAAATTACCATGGTATCAGTGTCTCCATGGTCGTGGACAACTTCACTCTTTCTAGGAGTAGGCCGTCTCATATATACTTGACCCTTGTTCACATATGGACTATGAGGAGATACAACTCCAGGAAATGATCCAGGTGTTTCGGTTGGTGCCTACAGTCAACAAGAGTTCATGTAGCTAGACATGCATGATTCAAAGAACATACATGTATTTAAAAAATGACATTTTTAAAATGTTTTAAATGTTTACCTCCATCACTGCTTTCCCTCATGTAGGATCTGGCATCTACCCAGATATTTCCTCAGTCGATACGACCATGGATCCTACCTCCATCACTACTTTCCCCCATGAAGGATCCAGCATCTGCAAGTTCAATAATTGTAAATATTAGACCGTAGATAACATTAGTGAACTCATGTACAGTATGTGGAAATTAACAAATTAACAAGTATTAAAAAACTGAAATTTTAAAATGTTTACCTCGGTGTGAGATACGGTAATGGGTGCTATAGGAATCTCTCCACCAACCAAGGGATCAGTCGATGGAATTTCATGCCCCTATGTAGAGTGTGGAACATGATACTCTGGGGCATCTCTGTCGGCATAAAGAATCAACTGCAAGTTCACAAAATTAATATAATAGCTCAAACTATACATATGTGTACAAAGAGGAAAATTAATGAAGAATTTATTACAATTAACCATATACATACATCACTCAAAAACCCACTGAAGACAACATCTGACGAAAGACCATAGCATGGAACACCACACAATGTGCACTCGTGAGGCTCAAAATTAGGCTGGGAATGTGCTGATGGTGCTCCACTAGTAGATGGTCTTGTAGTAGATGGGGGTACTGCACTAGTGGGTGGTACTACACTAGAAGATGGTCCTGCACCATGATTACCTGGTGTATGTACCACACCAGGGACATATGTGCCTTCCTCACCCATATGTTGAACCATAGTGCTATGGCAAATAACGACCCGTGCCAAACTCAAAAATGCATCACGTGTCTGTGGAATAACATGATGTACAGGTGGGACATCTAGCCCAGGAAATAGCCTGCGAGGTGCAGGGATAGGGTGATCAATGTCTTGAAGCCTCGCATTTGGTCGGTTTTGGGGCATCCCCCCACCAATCTCCTGAAACACCAATATATCAAAATAGTTTACGTGTTTACCCAACACGAACTCTGCATACATCTTCCGAAAGAAGTACAAGGGGATTTCCCTATTGTTGTGTGGTGGCATATCAAAAACCATATACCATCTATCCATCCAGTTATCAACAAATGGTTGATATGTGCACCACTCGATAGAGATATGTGGCCTATTTACATTTGGGATTTCCCTCGTGCGAGGGTCCCTAAACAATGAAAATATATGCTCTTTGGTAATTTTCAACTTTTTTATTGCACTGTAGCTAAGCCCATCAGCATACTCACATCTTTTTCTTTCTCTATAAGAAGTAATATCATATAGTATGTTGTTTGACAATGTAATAGTCTCAACAATTGCATCCAAAGTGGATGCAAGTGAACGTTGAATTGTATCACCACCACTAAAAGTAGTATTGAGACCTCTCAACTGGGCAAGCTTAATCAATATTTCAGCATTGACGTCCATAGCCCAACTGCAATAAAAAAATCAATAAGGAAATAATTAGAAACGTATACATGGTATATAATGACATCTCTTCAAAATTGAAAATGTAAATTAAGAAAAACTCAAGTTACAAGCAATTTAATGGCATTTGCTTACATACATTTAAAACTTAAAATTAAACATTTAATAATTAAATAGTGAGTTTCGTTCAACTTCTTTCTAGAATTTAATGCACTTCTTCACCCTCATTGGTGACTTTTCCATGCACACTTTGGTTTAAACTTCTTTGAATTTAGGAATGCTATTTTGACATGTTTAGGCCTTTACGTCCCTTGTATATGTAAAAGAAAGGGGCAAGGGATTATTAGGACATGTGAGGCAAGAAAAGGGGTGATACAGGGCTGCCACCATATTCTCTAAATATAATTGACTCGATCATGGTTGGGAACACTCTCACGACGCACTCTAGGTAGTTCATGGGTGTTCACCATTTCCATTGTTGTATAACCATGGAAACCAACTAAAAGTTACATGGAAAATGGAGAATTTGTGGACTGGACTACAATTGGTTGTAGATGAGCTTAGAGACTTGACATGTAGAAATATATTACCCATTGTTTTTGCTATTTTAAAAAATGGTTGATAAACCTAGTGATGCAGGGGCATAGACTATTTGAGTAAAGTCATTTATGTTTGAGATAAGTCCTCTTTCTTCCATTTTGATGATTATATTGGTTGTTACATTTGGATCCATCATTCACTATCTATCTTAAAATGTTGGCATTCACCTAGCTATGAAAATAATTGCTAAATTTTATTGCACTTTGTGTTAATTCCAGCACAATCATTGCATTTGAAGGTTTGACTATGCATGTTATAGGTGGGCACTCTCACTAGTATCCCAATTCAAACTTTGCATTGTCCATAAAATTCTATGCAAGTTGGGATTATACTTGTGTTTGTTTTATATATTTCTAGCCTTTTGGAACATTGAATATCTATTAGACATGATGTTTTTTATTCTTATAGCCTATTTTAGTTTGAATTCATCAAACATTAGCCTGGGAGTTGTTGGATTGATTATTCTATTAAAAAACACAATTATAGGTTAAAAATTGACAAAAAAAAAGAATGGTTTGGGTGATTGAATTACCTTGTTGGATGACAATTCACCAGTGAAATATCCTCCCCTCAACCTAAATCAGCTCCTCCAACAATCCCAAGCATTTAACTTGCTCCAAAACACTCCAATTGGCCTTCGTTTTCGCGTTCTTGATTGTTAAAATGGGCCACGGGTTTCGGGCCTATGTATTTAATTTTTTTTTGTTTTACAAATCACGTACGCATTTTATAACTACATATCATGAGCGCGTTTTGTAGTTATATAACGCGTACGCGATATGGCTTCCTATCCTACATGTCCCATGACATGTCAGGCTCGGGTTGAACCATAGCAAGTGCTATGTAGCAGAACCTTGATGTATTTTTTGGTAACGTGATCTTGTTTTTGAAAACTAGGATTGCATCTAAAAGGTCCCTCATCTTCTTGCACTGACCCTATTATAATCCTCACTCATTTAGATTATATCATTAAAACTTGTCACATAACTCTAAACCACTTATACTATGAAACGAGAACTCGACACAGTTCTCGTTTTTCTCTCTCCTAATTTTAGTAGCTATTTTTACCCCCGTTTCAAAAATGGTTGATTCCAGTATCACACAATTTCATTTTCAGACATTTTTTGGGGCCTTTGAATTATCTTTGTTGTAAAATATTTTTAATTTCTATTTTCAAGTGTGTTTTTTGAAAT
>LPNX010664724.1:0-34294 GCA_001517045.1 Pseudotsuga menziesii
CTATCCATCTAAATCAATGTGGGCCTTTGGATTAGATGTCTCTTCACTTCTCTAGCATCTAAACAAAAAGGCAACAGAAAGGCTTTTCATATCATTCTTTCCATGAGATTTGAGAGAGCAAGAGATAAAAGTTGATTTCTTGAGAGGAGAAGGAGAACGCAGCAGAGAGAAGGAGCACATGCACGAATTCCAAGAAATCATACAACAGTATGTTCTACATTAATTGCACACAAAACCCAAGGAGAAATGGTAGCATGCATTTCCAAGAAACAACACAAATTTCAAGATGGTGACAAGATCCTTACAACATTCATAAGACATCCATACAACATTAATTGGGCATGATTTTCGAGGGAGCGTTTATTATTGTGGTTTGTTGTTGGCACGATTTTTGAAAAAGGGAAAATTTGCCAAGCATGATTTTCGAGGTCTGTACATCTTGTTTTGGGACTGTCTATGCATTGTTGGGTTGACACGCCTTCCAAGATAGATAGATTTCCTGGGCAATTTTCCAAAATTATGGTGTCTGTCAATTTTTGTGTGTAATTGTCACAAAAAGATGTGTTAGTGAATTTTTCCTATGTTTCATGTTTAAATTGTTAATGTGAAAGTCATCAATAGCTGAATGTTATGGGCTTTGGAATTAAACAATGAATATGTGATTGAAACCACGTTGGCGAAAAGACACTTAAAAATTAAAAATGGTATTAGAGTTGAGTTGAAGAAAGGGACATGAATCAGATTGGTGATTTTTCAGACTGTCAGTGAGTTTCTTTTTTCAGTGGACAACACCTTGGTGAATCTTGAATTTGCAGTGAAATGGATACATGACTTAGGTTGGAGGATATGCTCGATGAAGTTGGGAATTTCGTCGCCAGGAAAGCAAGTTTGGTGCTTATATTGGAGGAAAATGAACTTTTGGATGAAGTGATTGATAGTACACAAGCAAATACTATTCAAATTCATGCTTCCATCGATCCACAAGCACTTGCAGCCTTCAACAAAAAGGATATAAAAGCTATAAGGACCATTCTAAATGCAGTTAAAGTCCATGTTATCCTACATTTCTCAAGCAAAGACCGTGCATATAAGATGTGGAATGCTTTGACCTGCTTGTACGAAAGCTCAAATGAGAACAAAAAAATGGTGTTGAGGGAAAATTTGAAGAGCAATAAGATGGCCAAAGCAGAGGGAGTGACTTCCTACCTTACTAGAATATCTTAGGTGAGAGATGAGCTTGCAGTAGTAGGGGAGGTTGTTTCTGGCACTGATCTAGTGCAGACAATTGTGAATGGGGTTGCAAAGCATAGTGTTGTTTTTGGTGAGGCTATAGTAGCCAAGGAGAACTTGCCTTCTTGGGATTGATTTAATATATTTTGATTTGTGTTGTCCCATGTCCTCTATTTCTCTGAGAGGTTTTGAGTACTATGTGATATTCATTGATGATGATTTCAGGAAGACCAAGATCTACTTTTCGAGGAGCAAGAAATCTGAGTAAGTCTTGTAGAGGTTCCCAGAGTTTAATCTCTTGTGGAAAACCATACTGGGAGGAGGATTTGGGCACTCAGATCAGATAACGGGGGTGAGCATACCTCAAACCAGTTCAATGAGTATTACAGACAGGAGGGAATACGAAGACAGTTGACAATACCATACACTTCTAAGCAGAATGGAGTAGCATCATTACAGTTGAACACAAAACTACATTTCAAGGTTAGGCTTAACCAATATACATCGCGTCAGTGTAGAACAAGTGTGTCAAATGGATTTTGGCCAAGTTTTTGATCCATGCCAATGGTGTAAAACTAACGAAGGATAGAGACAATGCTTGGTAGAATTTGAACTACTATGGTAAGGATAAAGACAACCTCAATTATGAGCCCGACATACGGCTATCTAGATCTCAAACAACCAATGATCTCTTTGCATGTCCACAATGTTGAGGCCATGGGGTAATTTACTTCAAAACCCCTACCCACTCCTTTGGTTTCCTCATCTCCAAGCAAACATCATTAGGCGCTCAATAAATACAACAAAAAACTAAGACCAATTTACAGCCCTGCGAATATTGCCATGGAGTTACATTTTTCATATTGGACATTCCAAACTAAAAATATGCCAAGGATGAAAATTCTTGAGACTGAAAAAAAAAAAAGCTCCACTATGAGGTAACTAATTTCTGAAATGAAACACCAAGAAAGCATACACTTGCAAAACCCACTTATGAACTCCCCCACTCTCCAATCTAAAATCTCAAACATAAAAAATCTACAAAAGGAGATGAGATCACGACAAGCATTATTTAAATAGAAAATGAAAACATGACAACAAACCCTTAACACTTAGGTCCTACTAGTCCAAAAAAGGAAACACCACCCCTCTCCCGCTTGCTAACGTTAAGGAGGTGATACATGCCAGGTTTAATGAAGAATCCCTCCATCGAACATAATAATATTACCTTCGAGTATGTGGATCCTCACAACACCATATCTTCGACAGACCCCTACAGATATTCACATCCTTCCTTCACAACATAATGGATATTAAGGGCACCAACTTCACATTTTTCATCCATTTCAATTCAATAGGCAATCATCTCTCAGCTCTAAAAGCCAAGCAAAGGTTTTTCTTCATCTCCGAGCTCTAAAATCTAATCAAAGGTTGTTCTTCATCCCCAACGAGATATTCTTAGATGCGGACCTCACTAGGTCCCAGATTACAAAGTTGGAACATGTCAAGGAGATGGTAGTATCATTACAACCGACAAGGAAATGGGAAATCATTAAAGATCTTCGAGCCATTATTTTAGATTCCCCTCCCCTTAGGCACTCCCAACTTCAGTTATCTTTATGAATAGCCCATTGGAAGCGACAATGGGGCTCAAGTATTTCAATACGATGTTGGAACAACAATGGATCATTCTTGTCATTGTTGGGCATGATGAATGACTCTCTGAGTTCATCTGACATCCACATTATTTTCAGAGGAGAAGGAAATCTGCGGTGGTGATTTTGTTCTCGACAGTTTCAGACCTCGAAGCAGGTCTATCGTCAGGAGAGGCTTCCTTAGAAGTCTTCACGAAGTAAGCTAGCTCTTTTAATTCTTTATTAATATTTGTTTATTAAGTGGGCTAGGGTTTCGACATTGTCGTTTTTTTATTTAGTGAAATTCGGTTTTTAAGTTTTTTATTTTATTATTATTAACAATGTATTTTTTAGGTTCTTCTATTTTAATTATTTAGTTTATTTTTAATGTAAAAAAATCTTTTTTAATTACTTAGTTTTGATTTTCAAAAAAATCAATTTAATATTGGTTTGTTATGTTTTTGATTCAAAGTTTTATTGTTGTATAAGGTTTTAGGTATAATTTTTTTAGGTTAATATTTTTATTAAATAGTTTTTAGATGTAGTTGTTTTTAGATTATTTTTAAAATAATAAATAGTTAGGTAATTTTTTTAATATTATGGTTAGTATTGTTAATTATTTATCATATTAGGTAATTTAGTGTATTAGGTATTTTTATGTTTCCGACAAGTGGATATATATGAATAGCTCAGGCCTATTAATTGGGGGTTTACATGAGACATTTTTTTCGTTTTATAAAGTGTTTGCATAGTTTAATTTTCAGGTGTATTAAATATTTTTTTTTAAACTATTTTTTTGCATGTTCATTGGTTTCTGCAAGTGACGTTTCTCTAGGGTCTTGTGCCCCAAGACCTGGCGGAAGGCTCTCATCAGCAAAGTTTTAATACAACCAAAATTTTAATGCAATAATAATGTCAAACAACAAATAAAGTGGGTGAAATTAATGGAATTCGATGCACTTAAGGATGTGCATAATAATTACTATGCATTTATACCCTCAATTTGAAAACAACCTCTCTCTGGATCACAATATTTTGGATGCCACCCTTGCATTAAGTCCTTGAGTCTTTTCAATGCCATGTAGCCATTGCTCCCGTTCTCTAGATTCCAACCCTCTTAAACCTTCTCTCAAATTCCTTCCATCGCCGATGCTTGTAAGAAATTCCAACACCCAAGGCCTTCATGTGAAAAACCCTAAATTCAAACCTGTGATGCAGTGCATGGACACCAAGCGTCTTTCTCCATACATGTACGTGTATCAAATCCACCTTGGTGTTGTCCTTCTCCTTCCCTACACACTCTCATTTGATTTAAGAAGCTCTTCGTCCTCTGTCCAATTTAGTGGATCGGTGGGAACTGAATTAAATTTATCGATGTCATTTGATTGAGTGTCTCATCATAACAAATAAGGTTCTATTTTTTTTAAGATGCTCCTTTGTGTTTCCTTACTGATGTGATGTGCTTAGGTGGTAATTCTGTAGGATTAGCATATATAACAACTGATGCGCTGAATTGAGTGATTACAGGATTGCTACAGAATGCCACGGGGTTGGAATTCTAATTTATAAGGGTTAGCCGGGGTTATTACGTGGCTATGGTATCGCTTATGATTATTTCGTGCTAGTGATAAGATTTCTGATTACCAAGGACCTGGAGGGACTTTCCCGAGGCATGAGGGAAAGGGGAAAGCACATCCATCTTTATCATAAACTCAACGCGAGCAAGTATTGCTGCATAAAAAAGATAGCTCATCGTCCTCTGTCTGATTTAGTGTATCAGTGGGAGCTGAATTAAATTTATCGATCTCAACTCGAAAATGATGGTCCATTCTGCAATTTTGCTTTTCTTACTTGTCATAGTTGTCTTAATGTTTCGAAGTGAAAGTGGGTTTGCAAAGTACAGTGAAGAGGAAGAGCATTCGGATATAGCGGTGCTCGATACAGAACCATTCAACAAGGTAAATATAAGCACTACACTATCTAGAAATATAAAATACAGATTTGAATTACCTTTTCTTTGAACGTCAATAAAGCTTGCTTGCTTTTGAATCACCTTTTCTTTGAATGTCAATAGAGCTTGCTTGCTCTTGCGGACAGGCCTTTGTTATAAATGGAAAGTTGCAAAGTGCTATCTTAGCAACATTCTTGGTGAGCAATTACCAGCTGGATATAGCGCTGCTCAATATAGAACCATTCGATAATGTAAATATAAGCAGTACACTATCTAGAATATATAAAATAAACATTGTAAACATTGTGAATTACCTTTTCTTTGAACATCAATAAATCTTGCTTGTAGACAAACACTTGTTATTGAACAAAGCGCAGAAGTGGAAGTTTATCTATCACAAATTACAAGTGCATACGACGCTCCTCTGCCACCAGAATAAAGTAATTTGCATATGTTAATATCCATGAGTTGTATGATGTATCCCTTTAAATGTGGGAAAAGACTTGGTTCGGTGATTCTAATTTGTAGTCATGATGTGTGATTTCAGCCTCAAAAGCATTTTCATCATGGGAGGTGAAGGATCCACAGCCAAGAGGTATTACGGTACAAGAACTTCAGGAAAGTGGTGATGTGTGACATTGATAAGGTCTAACCATCGGTCTTCATTAATTTATGGTTTTATTGTTTTTATTTTGAATTTTTCTATATGGAATACTATGAAGTCAATTGAATATTGCGTGAGAACTTGTGCTGGTGCAATCTCGTTGAATCAGTATCGTTGGCTTTCTTTTGTTGTTGGTGTGTGAAGTATTGCACCAGTTGAAGACTCTTGTTGCACTCGTGACTGTTTTTTCCTACGTTGATAAGTTATGTTGAAAGACCGTTTACACCGTTGAGAAGTTGTGTTGAAAGACTTGTGCATTCTAATTGAAGCTGTTGTAAAGTAAAAGATTGAAAAGCTTGCATTGAATGGAGCTGCGCAAAATCTTGTGAACGGTATTTCCCATCGCTCAAAAATATTGTTGGTGGTTGGATTAGATTGGTGTATGGCTGCTCCTCCACACATGTTCAAAGGTGGCGACTTCCATTATAAAACTCTTTAATTACAGTACATATTCAATGCAATGTATGGCATTAATTACAGTGGATTATATAAATGCATATTCAATGCAATGTATGGCAACATTGGTTGAAACACTCCACAGAAATACATGTCCTCTTCAAAGGCAAGTGAGAGGTAAAGTTATTGATTTTTTTTATGTTAAAGGGAAATATGGATATTAACGTTAGTTAATTACTTCAACTTATGTATCGTTAGATTAGTATTATGTATGCAATTAAGTATTTTGCTATATTTAATTGGGATTTTTATTTTTTTCAATTACTTGTGATAATTGAACGGAAATTTTCGGCATTCTTATGGAATGTGATACTTTTATATGGATTCAAAGGTTAGTTGAGCAATTCAATATAATAGAATTTTATCATATCTTTCACAAATAGAACTTATAAGTGGACATAATGGCAAATCAAGAAACTATAGTTGTTTTTATATGAAATTCAATGCAGTGAAGGATGTGCATAATAATTACTGTGCATTGATATCTGCAATTTGAAAATAAGTAGACGCATGCATGAACTATACGTGTTGTGGTTTCCTATTAGTTGCTTTCCTCCTTAAGAACCTATCATCTTAAGATAAAGCTATAAATACTGTTTCATGCGCGTATTTATAGATATTATATCTATAGTGATTCATATGTTTTTGAAGAATCCCGTGCTTGTTTATTATGCCATTATGCTTTGCAATCCATAGTGTTAATTTGCGATGTGTTGTTCACATAATTCTTACGACTCATTATTTGGGGCGAATGTTTTGGAATGAATGGTGACTTTGTTTCGGGTAGATTTCCTCTTCTAAAAAAGGACCCTTCATTTAAGAATTATATGGAGTATTCAATGGAATACTTAAATCAGATGTTCTCTTTTACTTTCATTTTGGTATAATGGTTACAATATTATGTTATTTTTCAGTATTTTTTTGTGAGAGTGTTTTTAAACATTTAATGTATTTTTCCGTGAAAAAGTCAATCTAAAGTTGTCTAATTTTTTTATGTGCTTGAGTAATATAGTTTTAATATGCAGTGGCTATTTATTTTTCAGCGTTTGTTATTTTTTCCAAAATATGCATTGCTATTTGTTTCAATATATTCCTATTTACTTCAATATGCATTCACTATTTGATTCACTATATATATATATATAACATTTATACTTGTATCTTTGTACTTAGATTAAACATTTAATATTATATTTCAAAATGCAGATAATATATATTTAGAATTATATGTATATATATTTATGAATTTTGGGTATTTTTGTATGCACATTGTTTCCACGGTATGTAATTTGACTAGAATTGTTTTACAGATTTTATGCATACATAAATTTCAATAATATTTGAATGTTCAGTATTTAATATGCATTAGCTATTTAATATTGTTTTGATATCCATTGCTTATTCATTTTCAACATTCATTGTGTTGTAATATCCATTCACCATAATAAACATATTACTATATATTTTAATATTAAAAAATCCATACATAATACCATAAGCATTCTATTCACTATTTAAGAAAACCATTATTAACATGTATATAGAGAACCATATGGATTCTATTGACTATTTGTTTATGTTTATGTTTTAACATTCAATACATTTAATATTTATATTAATGTGCATAGATTTAAATTTGCATATATATATATATGAATGTTTTGGTACTTATATTTGTGTGCATATATATCTTTATGAAATCGGGTTTTATATTTAATAAATTAGATTTTCATATTTCAAATATTTGGAATGTTTCTATACACGGGGGATTCATTGAGTGAACCTCTCACATAGCACGTTCAATCATGGAGTATTAAAGAATACCCTTAATTTTTGTAGATATTGGTCCAAACTTCTTTTGTTGAAACCCCCTCCCAATATCTAAAACATCCCCACTACCCTTTTTTATACCATAATCCTTGTAAAACTCCCTAACCCCCCACTCTAAACCCCTCACCCCCCCCCCAATACCTGCAATATATTGGCCTGATTTTTAAGAAATTTAAAACCCGCAATATGAACTAACGTGCTAGGATATTGGTCAACAAGTGAATCCCCCATGTTTCTATATTTACATAAATTTATGTTTTAACTTGTTAAAAAATCAAAATTTTGGTGAAAATATTGGAAGAGTATTTATTATTTGAGTTGAGAGATGATTGCTTCAAGCTATAGTTAAATAGTTTTATGGTATAGTTGGGTTAATATATGGTGATATTTATGGACATCTCTTGAAATAGATTGAAGTGTTGTTTCTATTTAGTTATTTACTTTCTCATTTATGAAAGTAGTGTAATAACTTATTTTTAAATGTTTCTTGTTTCCAAAATTAAAATTGTTAAGCTGAATTACTTGGTATCATTGCAAATGCAATATTTGTTTTTTTTTTTGTTTGATTAGAAATAATGTTGTATTTTATATCGTGTAAGATGAGATGAAGCCCTAGATCCAGAAGCAACAACAGTTAAGGAAGATCGTCTGACAGCCAAAAGCCTTCCGAATCTCGCCTCCCCAACATCAGTAGCAGCGAGAGAAATTTGGGCCTCAGATCCTGAACCCTCTACCCTTGCAGGCCTGGCTGTTTCAGTCCCCTCTAGCGGCTCTATGGAAACTTCTGAACCTGAAGACATTTCAGTCCCGTCTCCACCCCTTACGCGAGGGCGAAAGACCAACAAAGCGCGTAGAGAAATGGAGGCGGCTTCCAACATTTCTTTAGGTTCTCAGAAAAAGCTAGATCCCTTCCTTAAGGGGAAAAATTCATCCCCCTCGGTTTAATGCTCTGCTTCTGTCTTCTTCTTTGCTCACAATTTGTGAGAATTTACTCATGTTTGCTTTTTTTGTCATCTTCTCGAATTAGCTCAAGAAGCAGATGGGATTTGTCTCCCAAGACTTTCACAAGAAGGTTGGAAGCACTGTTAGAGGTCACCAACCTTCTTTAGATATGTAATTTTCTGATTCTGGGTTGCCAGAATGCCGCTTAATGTAGCCTAACCGTTCTTGTCAAACAAAAAAAGAAGATGAGATGATATTCTAAAATTAAAACTCAATTTCAAAAAAAATTGCATATTTTTATTCTGCATCATCATCTAAGTTCATATGCATTTCAATCAAAAAATACCCATTCCAAGAGATTTGTGATCTTTACTCCAAATTTGTAAGTCAAAATTTTATTTTAGAATCTCAAATTCTTGGGGTTATTTTCCTCTTGTAGTGACATTATCATTTTCATGGCTCTTGTTAGGCATTCACATTGCCATTTTCATGGCTCTTTTTAGGCATTGCCATTTTTATGGGTCCTGTTATTATAACATATTGCATATGCTCATGAGATGCTTATTTTCCTCTTGTAGCGACATTATCATTTTCATGGCTCTTGTTAGGCATTGACATTGTCATTTTCATGGCTCTTTTCAGGCATTGCCATTTTTATGGGTCCTATTATTATTACATATTGCATATGCTCATGAGATGCTTTGTCGTTTAAAAAATACATTAACATGGAAACGAGTTGCTTTCTTTGATAGCGACGTCCACATTAACATGGAAACAAATTGCTTTCTTTGATAGTGACGTCCAAAATAATGCTATATATAGAAAATTTGTATTGCTCAAGGATGAACATAGATATATTATTGTTATCTTTAATAAAGGTATTGGATGACCATAGTTTATCTTTCCAAAGTTTAAATTGAAGGATATAGTTTATCTTTCTGAAATTTAAATTGATGGGTATAGAATAGTATGAGCCACATGAATAGTGAATTCTTTAATAAAGGTATTGAATGACCATAGTTTATCTTTCGAAAGTTTAAATTGAAGGATATAGTTTATCAAATTTAAATTGATGAGTATAGAATAGTATGAGCCACATGAATAGTGAATTATCTAATGGATATTTGTTTCTTGATGTATCAACCATAAACTATTCATGTCCAATTTTAGATGATATATATATATATATATATATTCAACATTACACTCAATTATTTTTATTTCCTCTTTTTTTTATAAGCAAGTGATTAAATGTGCGAACATGTTCTTTGGCAACTTATAGTCAATATTAAGTGATTGTTTCATGAAAAGGCCTAGGGGTCTTGTTTCCAAGAATGGTGGAAGTATAGATACTACGTAAATTTGAATCACTAGGCGGTTGGGATTGTCATTTCTTGATAAGTTCATTTTACAAGGAATTTATATTTTATAAATTAAAATGGAGTAGAGGAAATCATGGCCCAACATATTCAACATTGAATTTCAAAGATGTTTACATTCATATCTATCTCCCAGATATGTGTTACCTGGGAAATCAAATCTCCTCTATAAGACATTGTATGTCTAGCTAAAACTTCACCTACATGAGACATTGAGATTTTGATTGACATATCAACAACGTTGTTCAAGGTTTTATAATCATTAAATTACATATATTTATTATGCATTGTTTAACTAAAGCATGGATGGATTAAAATAGATGTAAAGTCCATTTCATTATTTGCTTTGCATTTATTTCCAAATATTTCCACTTATTTGGAATGATTATTTCCATCTATTATATAGTTGAGAATCAACATTTGACAAGGATCTAATGAGAAGTTTGGAAAAGTTGGAAGGATATGGTTGAGAGTAAAGAAACTAGATCTTAATGTAAATCGAAGGAGATTAGATGCTTTTCTTCTAGGTTTTTTCTTCCTATAGCTTTTATCAAGGAGATTAGAGCTAGTCAAGAACAGCTAGCCCTACTTTGGTTATTGTCATTAGTATAGACCCTTGTAATTGTCAAACAACACTTAAATCAAGCTACATTTCTTCAATCCATTAAAGCTTAGGCACATCACACCTGCTTCTATGAATACCATTTTATAACAGGAGCTATTGACAACATCGAGGAAATTGCCACCTCGTGGCTCTTGTTAATATGATAATTACTTAGGGATTTAATATAATAGGTAATACAATGTTAGTTAGTTTTTAGATGTAGCTATTTTTAGATTATTTTTAATATAATAATTAGTTAGGTAATTTTCTATAAAATTATGGTTAGTATTGTTAATTTTTAAGTATATTTAGTATATTAGGTATTTTTATTATAATAATTAGTTATTTATTTATTTAGTATATTAGGTAATTTTTATGTTTTAAGGTAAGTGAAGTTGTTAATTGTTTAGTATATTAGGTAATATTTAAAATACTATGTTTAGTAAAGTTGTTAATTAGTTAATATATTAGGTAATTTTATTTGAAATTTTTGTCTTAGATGTTTTAGACTAAAGTTAAAGGGTTAAGAATTTGTCTTAGGTTTTTTCAAGTTTTCTAGTTTTGTTTTTAAGAATGTGAATGACTGGTTTCCAGGAGTCATTAAGTTTTAGAACGTCGCCTTGGTAGGAAATGTGCTTCCACACCCCCGCTCGTCCTAGAAACTTGGAAGCTCCATTGGAAACGTCCTCCCCAAGTGCTTGTTTAAAGAAAACAAGGAAACACAAAAGGGGATGTTTCTTGGAAAGGGAAATGTTTCCCTTCTAAAAATTACATCCCCACATTTCCTTTGACTGTTTTTTACAAAAAAATAAAAAAAATTAAATGATAAAGGGCCACATAATCCACTATTTTCCTTCTCTCTAACCTCAATTTCATTTAGTTGTTCAAAGTGGTTATATTTCCAAAAAAAAATTATCGGTTGTAGCTTATGTATGGTTGTATTTCATTTTGTTTCACTTGATGGTTGTAAAATTGTATTAATCTTTCAATTATAAAACTCAAGACTTTGACAACTTATGCTCCAACATTCAGTTTTTATGTATTCTACATTAAATTTTATAATATTCCGAGTGGGGTCCCCTATGTTGAATACCCTGACGTCCCCTTTGATGTTTCCTTAAATTTGAAGGAAACTTCTATTTAGGCCGCTCCTACATTTCCCTACTCCCATGTCCCGAAAACTTGGTGGAAGATTGGTTCCTAGAGAGGCATTGTTCCAAAGGCCCATTGGCATTTTTGAGACCTTGAAGACCACCATCATGCACCTATACAAGACGATTGTTGGTCATCTTTGCATGGCTGATAGGGTATCAATATTTATCAAGAGTACCACTGGGGTAAAACAAGGGTGACCCATGTTCCCCACTTTATTCAGGATCTACATTGATGAGTTATGGTCCTTCCTGCGTGAGCACATCTAGGAGAGTCATGAGCGCTGGATTTCTATATTTCTTTTCACTGACGATGTGGTCCTCTTGGCCCCATCTCCAAAGGGATTATAAAGACAGTCGGATTCCTTAGCCCTATTCTATGATCTTTGTTAGTTGATGGTCAACCTACGTAAAACCAAGGCCATGATCTTCAACAAGTTGAAGAAGAACCTCTTGGATCACAATTTCTTTTCACGAGGGGAGGATATTGAGATTGATATTGAGCACCTAGTTTTCCACTACCCTATTTTCCCCTACCTTATTTTCAACATAATGTTGGTCTTCGGTAAATTAATATATTATCATAGTCTGAAACCTCTTTAAAAAATTTAAGATACTAACATTTTAACTATAATTAATTAAAGCAAAAACACAAATATCCTTTGAAACTTATATAATAGACACGGGAATGCTCATGGGGTGCAGAGCAAGTGGTAAAGTTGAAATGTTGTAAATGGTTGTGAATGGAAGGTCTCATGTTCAAATCCCCCCAAACTTACCTCTGCGCCATGGTTCGGGCCCTGTGGATGCACCTAGGGGCATAGTGGTAGCAGGATTGGATCCTTGGACCCTATGTCATGTGAGTACCAACCCCTTCCCCAGTTGTTGATTCCCCTAGTCAACATATATATATATATAGATATATATATATATAGATATATATATATATAGATATATATATATATAGATATATATATATATAGATATATATATATATAGATATATATATATATAGATATATATATATATAGATATATATATATATAGATATATATATATATAGATATATATATATATAGATATATATATATATAGATATATATATATATAGATATATATATATATAGATATATATATATATAGATATATATATATATAGATATATATATATATAGATATATATATATATAGATATATATATATATAGATATATATATATATAGATATATATATATATAGATATATATATATATAGATATATATATATATAGATATATATATATATAGATATATATATATATAGATATATATATATATAGATATATATATATATAGATATATATATATATAGATATATATATATATAGATATATATATATATAGATATATATATATATAGATATATATATATATAGATATATATATATATAGATATATATATATATAGATATATATATATATAGATATATATATATATAGATATATATATATATAGATATATATATATATAGATATATATATATATAGATATATATATATATAGATATATATATATATAGATATATATATATATAGATATATATATATATAGATATATATATATATAGATATATATATATATAGATATATATATATATAGATATATATATATATAGATATATATATATATAGATATATATATATATAGATATATATATATATAGATATATATATATATAGATATATATATATATAAACACCAAACAAACATGGGAAAAAAGGACAAGCAAAAAAGGGGGAGGAGGACTGGGTTGAAGCAAAAGTCTACAATCTAATTAAAATTTAAAACAAAACATAGAAGTGAGAAAAAATAAACTTACCTTACGAATGTGATTGCAAGTGGCATGAATATTTTCTCCAACAATGTTGTCAAATTGGTGGTTTAGGTTTGGAGTTGAATGTATTCTTGCAAATTACAGTTTATTTATGGTTGACAAGATCCAGCTATACCTCATGTTATAAAAGAAAATCATCCATTTACCTTTCGTTGTCCCTGTTAAGAGAACGTTTGTTCCTCTTGTCTCCCTCCCTTTCAAATCATGTTCCCATTACCTTTTAATTCACCCCATGAATGTATAATGAAGCTTTCCAAAGCTCGTTCTCGTTCTCGTTCCCAATTCCCATTCCATGATTCAAGCCTTTTTAACAAACAACAAGCTCCCTCAACCAATCCCTTGACCTTCCAAAATCTATTCTTGCTCTACCTACATCATTTCATGGATCCCTCTACAATCCATTCCAATAAGATTTTCTTTATTTTCCAGCGCAAAGTCAGGAGGTCAATAACTAGTGTTTTTAGGGTAATATTTTTTAATAAAAGAAGGCTTCTAGTATACAAAAATAAAGAACCCTAAGTAGTTGCGAGTATACCAAAATCCAGTTTCATACTTTTAGGTTCCAATGAGCTATAAAACCAATGTCATAATCTTCAACAATTTGAGAAAGACCCTCTTGGATCGCCATTTTTTTTTGAGGTTAAGATATTGAGTTCACCAACTCTTATACTTAGCTAGGGGTATAATTCACAAGGCCTCGTTTCAATCGGAAGCATTCCCTGGAAGCTTGAATTAACATGGGCTTCAGATCCTTAGCCCTCTTTAAGAGACAATGTTTTTAGAAACATTTCAAAGACATATCATACAAGATGTCTCTCATGGACAACCTTTTCTGGCCCACCATAGTTGCAAATTTTGGTACTTAGACCTTTCGACTTGAGATCCTTGTCAATCTCGTCTCACTCTTATACTGCATTCAGAGCTTCACTAACTTGGAAAAGCAACAAGACTGATATATATACTTGGCCTATTGTTCATCAGAGTTGACTAGCTTAGCCAACCCTTAAGGATTCACACTTTGTAGGTATGTGGGAGTCTCAGATCTTTTGGGGTTTTGTTGATAATTTTTTTTAACAGAAATTGTAAAGGAGGATATATTAAACAGGCTGTGCACAACCATTCAGTACAAAAAAAACAACATATTCTTTCTTGCAGATCTGAGGAAATAGTTACAAAACTAGTCCATAAAGAAGACCTTAATATGCCGAAGAGAGTTCTAGTATTTCAAATAATTATAGACGAAGTGTAAATGCAGACAAACTGTTGATTAAGTAAAATACAAAGAAACATTTTCTAAAAGAGGATCATTTTGGGTTGCCTGGTTTCCTGACAGGCTAGGTGATAGATTCCTCCACCATGTTTTGGACTGCTTCTCCTGGATTTTCTTGGGCTTGACTTCCCTAATTCATATGAACCAAAAGATAGAGGTCCTCCTGGATACGGTCTATTTTTCCCATGATTTCCTTCAGGTTCATTTCATTGTTATTTATCCTATCATCATGATTATTGGTCTGATATGAGACATAGTTGACCTCATCAAAAAGTTTTTTGACCTCCTTAGCAATCTCTCTACTATCCATAATTCCTATGGCCACAATGTCATACAAACATTGGATATTAACCCTCAAGTCTGTGAGCACTGCATTATCCATTCCATGGTCCATTTCCAGAGTAGGTGGTTGACCTTTACCACAACTATGACTGCAACGCAAATTAAGACTGGACATATTTCTGAGAACATAGCCCAAAGATGGAAAGTCTTGAGCTGAGAAGGTATCTGCTTGCTATAGTGAGTCCCGTTCCTTTCTAAAATGGCAAGACGAGATGCCTAACATAGCTTCCCCCGAGCGAAAGAAATGACAACCTAGGATGAGAAGTTACCTTTTGAAGAGAACTACCTAAGGAGGCTGCCTACGTTCACTATGGAGATGATATTCACTGAGCCCAATAAAGGAGGGACTTCCAAGAATGAACTCCCAAGAACATTGAAGAGAAGACGATTCGAGAAACCAGACAGAGAAAATCCCTCATTTATGGCACACCTATGCAGAATGGGAGATGAGTCCACCTAAAAGATTACCTGTATGTTATCCTATTGAGGGAGATTCCCTTCTCCAGAATTAGATGAAGCAACGAGATAGACATCAACGGAGGGAGCACTAACTGGCACAATGAGGAATGAATTGCCAAAGGGAGGGAGAGGGTAGATGAAACTTCTGGAGGAAGCCATCCTATGCAGAGGGGGATGGGATGGAGCATGCGAACTGCATGGGCATTTAAGATTGAAGGGAGTGGCAATAAAAGCGAGAGGGTGCATGGGAGAATGGAGAGGGAGTGGAGACCACTTGTCACGATGGCAAGTAAGGTGGCTACCACCTAATTTCATGAAAATAACAAGAGGGAACTTTATGTTAAGGAAAATCAATAAGGGAGGGATCTTGCAATGCATTTAGGGGATAGGTTTAGTGCCAGAGTCTAGTTTGTTTATGTGGATATGACCTTGAGAGAGGGAGGCTCCTTGGTTAGCCAAAGCATCTGCTTGAGCATTATTTGCTCTTAGAATGTGGAAGAATTCATTTTTTCCTGGGAGGTGGAGAGTAATCATGTCGTATAGTCTTCTACAGTTGACGGAGCATGTAGAGTAATCGGTGATCATTTTAAGGATGACGTGACGTGATTCTCCAAAGACTAACAGCCTGGAGTTGGCTATTGTGTCTAAGAATTCCAGGCCCTGCATAAGTGCCATCCACTCGGCCTCATTGTTTGTCTTGTGGCCCAGCCCCCAAGCGAATATTTTTTCCATTTGTCCTATAGGATCGAGTGACATCCTCCCCGCACCTGCCTCCCCAGGCTTACAAAGACACATTGCATTGAAGGAAGATGTGTAATGCCGACTCTGACTCAGAATTGCATAGAGAACATCTAGACGGGCATGTAATCCCTCTTTTCCTGAGGTTTTCTATTGTAAGCAATTTATTGTGCATGAGTAACCAAATGAAGGAGTTAACATTGGGCATACAGTCCAATTGCCAAACCTTTTTCCATATGCTTTCGGATGCTATTGTTGAATCTGAGGTCAGAATCTTAAATCCTTCTTTGGCCATATAATTACCATTTTTTCCCCATCCAATGACGTCTTTAGAGGATCGGCTGATTGGTTCGATACCATGCAAAAGTGTGAACAAGAATTCCTCATCAATATTCAAATGCTCAGGAGGGTGAATCATTTTCCATCCTTTCCACTTACCATTCTGATCCCATGAAGAGAGGTCGAAGAGAGTCATTATACCATTATCGCAAGCCCATTTGGATAGCTCTTCTAGTTCTAGAAATGTAGAAAGCAAGGGGAGCCCCAAGATCTGGTGTTCCCAAATTTTAATCTTTTTGCCATTACCTATAATCCAATAGAAATTAGAATGGATCAGGTTGATATAGGATTTGCACAAGACCCAGAGAGAGGTGCCCTTCCCATCCCAAGTGCTGTTTAGAATTTTGGATCTAGGCTTCTTAATATATTTTTTTCTTATAACTTCTTTCTACCAGTTGCCAATATCCAAACCATTTTTGCGCCTAGAGCTTTGTTCATTTGCTCTGTATCTCTAATGCCCAATCCTCCTTTGTGTTTTGGAGCCTTGACGATGGACCAATTAACCAGGTGAAACTTTTTGTTCCGCACCTTTCCTCCTTGCTAAAGAAATTTCCTGATTTCCTTGCTAATGTTGTTCATGACTGTCTTAGGGGCCAAGATCATCGAGCTAGTGTAAATGGGATACAAGGAAAGAATTGATTAAATGAGGGTTACTTTTTCGACCAAATTTAGCCACCTGGATCCCATCAAATGGAACTTGTGTTTGATCTTTCGGATGACTGGTTCCCACATGGTTGAAGCGAAGGTCCTTTTAGTTATGGGGATGCCCAGATAGATTAAATGAGACCAGTCGAAGTTAAAGCGTATGTGGAGAATTTGGGAAATGTCTCTAAGAGTGACCACATTTCTTTCCAACCATAGAGCTGACATTTATCCATATTTTCATCACTACCTAAGGAGCGAAGAAAAAGGTCAAGACACCTAAGAAATTTCCTAGAAATTTGAGGGGATGCATTTCCCAGGAGGATGGTATCATCGGCAAAGAGAGCATGATTGATTGGTTGAACTCCAGCTTTGAAGGAGAGGCCTGTGAGGTGTCCTTATTCGAGAAACTTGTTTAATATTCTTCTCAAAGAGTCAGCCATGAGGATGTATAGGAAGGGAGAGAGAGGACAACCCTACCGAATCCCTCTCTTGGATTTGATTTCGTTGTAATATTACCCATGCTCAATCAACCCCTTCCCGATTAAACACTTATGGACCCCACAGACCATCAATGGTTCTCTAAGAAAGGAAATTCATGAGCGAGTGTTGCTTTAATCACTTACCCAATGCTCGAAATCATACTTACCTTCTCATTAGAAATGAGAGTCTTCTCAGAGGGAACATCATTTTTAGACATGCCAATATCAGCTTCAATATTCTAAGAGACCAGACTATAAAAAGTGCATGTTGTGTTGACCGCTTGATGCATGCTAGGAGTGACAAGGGTAGGAGCCTTCTCCCCCCTTCGTCCTCTTCAACCCCATAATTGTCAAGCCATTCCCAACACAAGACCAGAAGAACACCAAGTGTACGACAATGAGAGTTCTACTAAAGTAACTACTCGAGCTCTCTCACTACCCTTCCACTCATAAATTATGATACAACAAAAGTCCGAAATGGCCCTTTAAAATACATAAATTCCCTTAACGGTTTTCATCATGTCAAAGCTAGAGCATGAAGGCAAGGGGACATGCTCTTAATTCTTTATTTGTTATAGCTAGACAATGACAATATTATCCTTCCAAATCCTGTAATGGTTCAATGAATTTATTTATCTTGTTGAGCAATACCAAAAAAAAGTGAACATTATAACTTCTTAGTATTATATACAAATTCCATCAATTCTAAGTAAAAAATTAAGTTATAATTTCTTCATATTTATCAGCCTCAACCTAAATAGTCTACTTAAAATCATAAAATATGAGCTCAATATTTTGTGAAAATATGTAAAACACTAAACTCATGCATCGATATTTTTTACAATGGTCTCTAAAACTCTAAATTCATGTCATTAATATATAGATATAACACCATACATGAAAGCCTTGCAATGCAATATAGGCTTTGGTGTAGATAAAATATATATCCGGACTATTGCTAGATGATGTTCTCAAAGCCATTTATATGTTTGGCTTATAAATTGATTTCACACCACCCCATTGACCCCATCGATTTCACACCATCCTATTGACCCCATATCATGGAATGCTTTGTAAAATACTAAACCAATACATCATTCATGAAGGCCTTGCAACGCAAGATAGGCTTGTGCATAGATTAAAAAGAGATATCCCATTATTATATGTTATATGATTTCCTAATAGCCATTTATATGTTTAACTCATGCATCGATATCACACCATCCCACTGACCCCCGGGATAATTTTTTTACTATAAGAATCACCAAAATTGTCCAAAAACTATATAAAGTCTTTAGTAAGATTCATCAAGGTTTCTACACTTTGAGAAAACTATGGATATTTAAAATTTACCCTATTCATATATATGACATCACAAAGAGGTTCAAATATAATTTTTTTTTGATGGTCTTCTTATCTGTCTACAATGACAACAAGCATTAAAATCCAATATTTGGTATATTTCAAAATACAAGGAAACATTCCCAATCCATAATTACAAGGAAGTGATTTCATACAACTAAAAATACAAGGAAACGTTGCTAATCCATAATTACAAGGCAAATATCTCATAATGATACTTCTAAAATGAGTTACACCATTTTTAAAAGCAAGGCCCTTGATATTATTTAGCCATTGTCTAAGTTCAATAACTATATTAATAGACGCCATCATATGCCATCTCTCTTAAAAGGCATAGATTTATCAAAGGTACATGTTTGGATCAAACATAGCCTTGCATATGGGACTCGTATGTGGAGCAATGTATGAGTGGAATTTATAAAAAAATCTTCACACTATCAAACTTCAATAAATGAAAAAAAAACTTTTAGGAAATAGTTTTACTAAAAGATTTCTTAACTATATATGATTATATGATTATTTAATCATTTATATTGTTGGATTATTTATACTAAAATAAAGATAAAGTTTATTTTCTTATATGATATATGGTATATAACCATATATTTAATATTGCTTTCCTACATATATGACATCATCAAGAGTTTTAGACAGAAAGTTTTAGATGGTCTTCTTATTTGCCTACAAGAATGATGGCAAGCATTATAAATATCATGTGATGCCCTTACATGAATGTATGTCAAACATAAAATGTGCTTCATCACCTCGGGTCAACAAAAATCGAACATTTATTATATTCAAAATGCAAGGAAACGTTCCCAATCCACAGTGATTTCATACATACTCAAAATACAAGGAAACATTCCTAATCCATAATTACAAGGTAAAGATTTACTTTGTGAATCAACCATCAAGTCCCGCCACGCCCTCTCCCTTAGTAGTTGGTTATCCAAAGGCATTAGACCCACTCCGTAACACGAAATGAGGTACACCCTTTTTTAAAGCAAGGCTCTTGATATTAGTTAGCCATCCTCTAAGTTCATTAGTTAACCATCTGATACCTTCTCTCTTAAAAGATATAGATTCGTCTGAGGTACATGTTTGGATCAAACATAGCCTTATCCATGGGACTTTTATGTGGAGTAATGCATGACTCAAATTTATAAAAGAAATCCTCACATTATTAAAATTTATTAAAATTGAATAAGAGGACTTGTCTAAAAATTTGAGGGTTTGGATCGGACGACTATTTTTTCTCAGAATCCGACATTTTTTATTTTGCAAGATCGAAATTTAATTGTGTTTTAATCGGGATTTTGATGATAGAAATGGATTCAAAACTATCAAAAACTCTTGGGGCACCCAAAATTTTAGAACTTGACAGCTATAACCTGGATTTTGGAAAATGTCCATTGGACTTTTTCAAAATCTTGCAAGAACAATTTTCCTATTCTGACCCAAATCATTGAATTTGTAGACTACACAATTTTTAGATGGTCTTTTTATTTGCAATTGGTAGACTACACAATTTTTAGATGGTATTTTTATCTGCATACAGTGATGGAAGGCATTATGAATATCTTGTGATTCCCTTACATGAATGTATGACAAACTTAAAACATGCTTCCAACACCTCAGATCACTTTGTCGTCAATCCAATGGATGAAAGAATTTTAAGTGGTTTCTATGTAATATTCCTTTCCTACTGGACCGAAACTGGATAAGCAAGTTGTGTTATGAAATTTTCTTCTCGCTAGAACAATTCATTGCGTACGAGATTTTATCTACTGGATAAGCATGAAGTTCTTAATCATGGTAGCATTTTGGGCTTTACCACATTAATTGTTCAAACATAATGGAAACCCTTCAGTACCTCTATAGCTTCAGGATATTGTAAAACACAAACAATATTTTGTGACATAAAAATTATGCATTCAAAGAAACAGATTCATATAGTAGTCCATTAGTTCAACTTTCTATAAACAACAAATGCTGATTATCAAACCAATATTTCCATCCCAATAATACGTTGAATCCCGTTTCTATTGGACATACTAACTTGGTACAATTACTCAGACCTTTCTCAAAAGTTTGATTCCCAACTAAATTGTAACTAATGGAATTCATTCAAGAACAAACTCAAATATCCTCAATCATGTCAAGCAACTTAAAATGCACTTTAAATGGACAATGTCAGGGAATACCCTTCTAAAGCTAATATGAAATAAAGTTTAAGCCTCCAAGTCTTCCATTCAAGCCTAACATTTCACTAAAATTTAAGTCATGAATTCTATCTTCAAGGAACCACAATGCTTGCTAGCATCCCTGGTGTGCAACGTATAATGTAGTGTTACACGGGTACACGTCCCCAAGGGTAGAAAACACGCTTCCTCACCCCCGTACGTCTCGTAACCTTGGATACTCCATTGGAAAATCCCCCCCATGTCATCGTTTGAGGGAAACTCAAGTAAACGTAGAACGGAAACCTTTCCCTCCTAAGAATGGCGTCCCCACTTTTCCTTTGACATTTTTTTATAAAAAAAATGATAAAGAACCATGCCGTCCACTATTTTCCTTCTCAGTAACCTTGGTTTCATTTCATTGTTCAATATGGTTGTATTTTCGATTTTGTTTTATCACTTATTATTTATGTATGGACTATGGATGTATTTCATTTTATTTCATTTGATGTATGTTGTAAACTTGTAATAATCTTAAAGACTTTAATGCCTTATGCTCCAACTTTGAATTTTTATGTGTTCTAATATAAATTTTGTAGTATTTCTGGTGGGTTGCCCTATGTTGAAGATCCCGACATCTCCTTTCATGTTTCCTAAAATTTGAGGGAAACTTCTATATAGGCCATTGTTGCATTTCCCCACTCCCATGTCCCCATGTCCTGGAAGCTTGGTGGAACATTGGTATAATGCACTAAGTAGAGCTTGCAATAATTAATGTCTCACTTTAGATTTTGAATCACTATTCCATGTCCCCTGAACACTTTGTTTTGTAATCATATGTCGTGTTTTCAACTTGGTCAATTTCAAACCCAAGACATTTCTAAGTCTTGTTTCCTGTAGCAAAATATCTTTGGGATTTGTATTTCTAGAATCTACCATTCGCATTGTTTTGTTTTGCACCCCACATATCAGATCACAAAAGTGCATTGGAGAAGAAGTATACATGAGAAACCTAGATTCTTCTTGTTACACTATAATATAGGACAAACAATGTCACTTTAAAAATAATATCCCCAAAAATGCTCATTTCTCACAGACTAAATAAATAAACAAGGTGCTTAAAAATAACAAAGCAAGACATAAAAATCACCCTTGGTTACATCATGAAATGCCACATTAGCAAGACAAATTGCTGAAACAAATTAACGTTAAGTCACATCAACAAGAAAAAAACATAACTAGAGACTTTCAAGGGACATCTTACATCTTTTCCAGAGATTCAAGTTGAACACACTATAAATTTGCCAATTTTGATAGCAATTTGAAGCAAGGACAAAAAAGTAATTTGAGTATAAAATGTTTCAATGTGTTTTACTAAATTCTTGTGAATCAATCATCCAAAGTTTAGGCATGTCATAGAAGGCTATGGGATCTTCTATCTCAGTCATAATGATCGTACCACATGACAAGTTCCTTTCTTCTTTATTATTGCCTATGGACATAAAAGGCTTATGTAATCTAAAAGAGAGTTGTCTTTCATATTGGTAATATAACCATTGACTTCACACAAATATGCTTCAATTTAAAGGGTTATGGTGCCAACTTCAAGTGAAAAGCTATATGTAGATCACATAGCTTGCTTCTACCTAGCTCTAATATTTGATTTCATGATATAGGAGATGTGCACTTTTTATTTACGTGGTTGACAATGTAATTCATACCAAAAACCTAACCGTGAGACCTTCCTTTACAATGAGAAATTATCCATAACTAAACTACGAGTCTAATTTTTCCGGTAACAATGTTTTGAGCAGCTTAATCAAGGGAAACTTGGCTTTGCAATAGATATTTTCTGCTTTGTATCGCCTTTATTCTCACACTGATTAGCCATTAAGCTGTATTAGTTATATACTTTAGCCCATTCATTTGCAAATTGCAAGTCCTTTATTGCTGCATGTGTTCAACTTTTTTCATGCATCAGGTTTTTATTCCGTACTTAGAGAAGCATGAGATTTAGAGAAGCATGAGATTGTCTTCTATGAATTCCAATGACTTGCAACATACTATCGTAGGTAGAGGTAGTGAGGACATCCATGGTGCCCTCACTGCCTACCACAAGGTAATCACGAGAACTCTTATTCATATGAAAAGCCTCATTCTTTTGGCTAGATTATGCTAAAGTTGTAGACAAACTTAGCTATAGTTAGTTAGATATTTCCTTAATTATATTCCACCTCAGCTAACTATCCATAACTAGATCAAAGAAAGCAGCCTCTTGGCTAGAAAATCACCAAAGACCACAATATCAACAACAACAACAACAACAAAAAAACTCACCAACATTTTTTCCTAATTCAATTTGTCAAACATAATACATATTCAACAAAACGTTTCATCTCAACCAATGAATCAACTCAAGTTTGATACCCAGGAATGAGTTTCCCGAATTGAATGCCCATGAATAAGTTTCCCAGTTTCTTCTACTATTACCGCAATACATGAAACAACTCAAGTTTGATACCCAGGAATGAGTTTCCCGAATTGAATGCCCATGAATAAGTTTCCCAGTTTCTTCTACTATTACCGCAATACATGAAATGTCTCGTTACCAATTTCAAGCATGACTGTTCAAATCAATATGCGGTAATACATGAAATGTCTCGTTACCAATTTCAAGCATGACTGTTAAAATCAATATGTCCAATGACCTGGAAGACTCCATACAATTATTTCCTTATAATGATCATGAATCATGATTACAAGATAAGATATTGTTCTTACATGGTCACCCCTCACACGTCGGCCTACTTTAAATTGTAAATTATGTTTTTTTAAATCTGAATAAAAGATGCCCTCCAAATAATACTTTAAACCTCAATCAACATCTTTTAACATCGTGCAATCGCTCGACTGTCAGTTTTTGACACAACTGGCAAGTGTCAGTGTGCTTTTGCAAAGTTGGCAATCCAAAAAAAGCATAACCGTTGAGAAAGGAAGATCATCTTTTATTTCAATTTTCCACCCTTGTATGAAATTTGAATCTCTTTCTTCGACCCTTTATCAAATTTGAATCTCTTCTTTCCATTCCCTTCTCTTCCTTCTTCTCTCAGGACTGTCTGCGTGAGTCTGGTCTGTATGTTTGGAGCTCCATGTCATGTTTTGAATGAGTCTGGTCTGTTGTCTGTTGTGTGGTTTGTGTGAGTCGAGTCGAGTCTTGTCTGGTCTGCGTGTATGTGTTGTGTTGTTTGGTACTGAGAGGTGAAGGAATGAGTGACGTCAAGCGGTGAAGGAATGAGTGACGTCCAGCGCTTCAATTAAAGTTCGAGTTCTAGGAAATTGCACTCTGATCAGAACAGTTTGGGAGAGCGCCTACCAGAAATACTGGGCAGATCCTCGTCGGCCTGTTCGAATAGATTGGATTTATCAGCCAAAGTAAAGATGCAGGTAGATTACACCATTTCCAGTTTTGGCATAGTTTCAGGCAGGCGGGCTTTCTTATATAACGTGCATTGGAATTGTAAAGTAAACTGGATTATCTTACACAACTGGGTTATCTCGCCATTTAATTATTTTCATTTTTCAAATATTTCAGGAGGAGAAGCCAGGGTGGAAAAAATTTATAGCTCACATATGACCTGGATTTCTCGTGTGCAGAGCCTACCCTGATCCTGGAAATCGTATGCAAATTTTGATGTCCAGGTCTGAGTTTTAGTTTCCGATCAGTGCTATGACTGCCTAGAAAACACCAAAATCACTTCTTGAACTGGGTTTTAAGGAAAAAATAGACCCAAAATTGAAGACAAGATTTCATTTGCAATCTGCCCCTGCAATTTTTCCTCAGACTATCATGAATATATTAGAACCGTAGCGTCAAGAGAACCTAAGTGAACACCATAACAGAACACAAGTACAAACTTTTGCAGGTATGGGTGGAATAAATCATTCATCGCTACGTAGTAGATAGCCGAGGTGTTGGATAGTCCAAAAGGAATGACACAGAATTCATGTAGGGCTTCGTGCGTACAAAAGGAAGTTTTGGGAATATCCTCGAAGTTATTTCGTAATGGATTGATTTCAAATCAACTTCGATAAATACTTGGCACCATGAAACTCACCCAATGGTTCATCCAGAAACAGAATCGGAAACTTACTTTTAATAATAGCTTTATTTAATACTCGGTAGTCAATACAGAGTCTGTAGGAACAATGATTTTTCCTCACTAGTACGACCACTGTTAAGTATGGACTCTTACATCAAGTTATTATGCCACAATCTAATAATTCTCCAACAAGGAGTTCAATTTTTATTTGTTTTTATGAGAATGCCTGTTTTATACTAACTAGGAGTGTTGATCCTAAGATTAACTCCATGATATTATTTTTAGATAGTTTTAGGGAAAGGCTTTTCGTAAGTATTGAAAAAGGGTATTTTGTTTTCCAAGTATCTTATTTGGTCTTTTTGGCTTCTTCATTTCATGGAGAGTTCCTTACATTTAATAACAATGTAAAACATAGAATTTGGCTCATTTTTTAATCATTTTCTTCATTTTGTTGGACAAGACTATTTAGAGGGGTGTGTGCTTGTCCAAAATAGTTTTGTTGGACAAGATTATTGTCCAAGGACAATATACTTGTATTTGTTTCTATTTTCATAAAATTTTGGTGAATGTCCCATCGCAAGAAGTAGTTTTGTATCTCGCTATCGCGACATGAAAGTTGGAGATAGAGTAGAGGAACATATTTCATTGTTTGCTAACCTTGTATCTATTAAATTATGTGAATTGTGGATGAGATATTCACTCATAATCACAATTGTTATGAAATTCTTTTTAATTGGTGTGAGGGAAAGAATTTCAAAGCCCTATTTGATCAAAGTAAGGTTAGTTATATAGGATGAATCAAATGAAGCTCTTCGGAACCCTAGTTAAATTTTTGGGTTTTGGTAGAGTTTGTCAAGGTAGTTGTAGCCAGTGAAGTACAATATGGAGAACTACAAGCCACTTGTCGCCTACAGTTAAAATTTGATCTCAAAGGAGGAGATTTGTGGAGTCGTGGACAATGGGTGTAAGCATGCAACTATTGGTGGGTGCCTCAAGGCCCAAGATAGGTGTGGGCAGTTCATAGGTTTAGAATCCGAAAGTCTAACTTCTTCTTTCCCTCTCTCTAGTGGTCAAGGCACCGTAAAAGAGTCTGTGACTCCTGATAGCCCTAAAGTAAACCCTCTATCTTACTTAAACCCTTTCCTTGTTTTTGATGGCAGAGAAACTTTGGAGAGAGTAGAAGCCTTTGACAGTTGTTTTGCTTGGCTGAAAGGTGATCATGCATCTAGATCAAGTGTGTCTTTTGGATCAAATGTGGTTTCAAATGAGATGCGAAGGAAATCCTAGGTTTAGTTGGCTCAAAACTTAGTGAAGTAGGTCTCTATGGAGAAAATCTAAGAAAGGGGGTGATATGAGGTAGACCCAAAAGAAGAAAAGTTATAAAATCCAGGGGTCATGGATTACCTATGGTGATCGACAAAGATATTCAAGTAGAACGGGTGGGGACCTTGCTAGGTCAAACAGGTTTCATAAGATCCTAAATTGGCATTCTTCAAATGAATGGAAGCATTGGAGTTATACTCTTATTAGTTTTATTGGGCTCTTTTAATCCTATGATAAGTGAGATACTCCTCCATTAAATGACTAGTTTTCTTATGGAATTTGCAATACTTATTATGGTCATTAAGGTAATAGAATAAGGTTTTTTCCTTCAGCTTTTGTTGGGTTGAGAAGTAGAAGGTTATGATATGGAGGACTCATTGGATGAAGGTGACTCATTGGACTATGTTGATAGTTGCATTTTGGTAGGGTCGGGTTAGTCATTCTTTTATCATAGGATATTGACTGGTGGATTGGGTTGTGTAATAGAGGCGATAGTAGCTGCAATCTATGGGGTATATACTATAAATCAAACCTTCACCTATGCAATTTTAGTTTATTTGGTTCCTAAGATAAGGGTGAGGTTTAGTGGCCTTATATTGAGGGTCAACTAGAGAAGATGCTCCTTTATTATAAGTAAATAGAGGATCATAAGTCCTACTATTATGTCTGATATTGATAGCCTCAATGTCTAGGATTTGTTGATGACATCTTCATAAGTTAGGGGGTAGATCTTAGCACACTATGGAAATAGTTTAGCCATGACATCTATCCATACTCTAAAATTATAATAAATGATAACAAACTTAGAAGATGCGCTTTTCCATTACCCTTACTATTATAAGTTGAGACGTTAGGAGTCAAAGGTAAAATAATCGTATCCTAAATATCAGGATGAAGAGGGGACGTAAAGTAGGTTCAAGTAACAGGTCTTAAGCTATTGCATTCTCAAAAAATACATTGTAGTATGAAGAAAGCTTCTGAAAAGAGTGAGGGATTAAAGCTTGGGATTACAAAGGTCATTGAAATAATTATTATACAAAGGGAGTTATAATATTATGACAAATACCCATGATACAATTCGACAATAATGGCTCCAAGAAAGTTCCATAAAACCTTTCCATGCATCCTTCCTTCACTGGTTTCGTTCAATTTCTCAATGAACTTGTAAAAATGTTGCTTTAATATTTCGTTCAATTTGGATTTCATTCAAAAAGGGCAAGGAATGAGGTTTTTTCTCTTATATATGCATCAACAAATTGTTGAAGAAGATCGACTTCTTAAAATTGACCAAACAGGATTAAAACGTTGACCTCTTACGGGTTGCCCAGGATGTATGTACCCAAACAATAAACTAGAATTTGATTTCCTAACCGCTAGTTATCCCATCCATATAAAAAGGGAAAAAACCTTGCAACCGAAACTATAAGCTTAATCGATTTATGTATACATTTTGGGGCACCGATCGCTAGTTCACCATCATTTTCCTATGCACCTGCTACCCACCTATTGACCAAACCATTGATCTTACCTACGAGGACCTCTCCAACCAACTTTTACAATGAGAGATAAGATAAAAAAAAAACTTGTCAGTTTAAGAGTAGCAGGGGTAGATGCCCAATATTGATTGTAAGTTATGGAGAGGTTGAAAGCAAAGGCATGTTTTTAAAAGTAGTGGCGCCTCATGCCCAATAATCATGTAAGCTGTGAAGAGGTTGATAGAAGGGGTGTATGCGAAGATATCCACACTAACACTGATCAATGAAGAGCTCTTAAATTTTGATGCCATGTTGATAGATATTATTATTTTATGAATAAAAGTAATAGATTTTAGTAACAACAAACAAATAAGGCTCTAGAAGATGGTGAGAAGATGAAAGGTAGCAAAAAGACTTACAAAAAATGATAGATATTTTTTCCAGATTGAAAAATCCATAAGGAAGTGGAGAAGTACGAAGCTAGGCTAAATTTGGAGTCAATATGCAACCTGCCTAAAGCATATTTATAATGTCAGGTTGCAAGGGAGAGTCTTGATGGAACAACACTTCTACACTCATTGGACAATCTCATGAAGGAGCTGCTAATTCCAGCGAGTCCTTCCCCGTCATCCATTTTTGAGAGGTTTGACTAAGTTCTCAACCAACAGCCCACTTTTTACATTTTGTTCATGATCCAATTCATCCATCATGTCCATGTTCTATAATCCATCCCTTCCCTGTGATGCTCTTTTCATCAAATTTCCTCGATTTAATCCTAACCCATCCCTACCCCTTTCTTTGCTTCCCTTCGATCCAATCTAATCTACTCAAAGAGAGCGTCATTTTGCATTTCCAGGACCCACAAATTTAGCCATTCTTTGTTGAGATATTGTAAACTTAAATTTTGTTCAAAAGAATAATTGTTACTCTTTGAAAGACACCATTTTTCTATAAAAAAAAGAAAAAAAAACATTTTCTCTATATCTATTTCCACCTTAGGTTTTATATCTCCCTACTATGACCTCCAATGTAGATATCATTGAGTTGTCTTTCACTTCTATCAGTTGTTTTAATCATTTTTACCTTTGAGCTATAAAATATTTGTACAATATCATTATTAGGTAATTTGAACATTGCCTAACTAAATTGAGAGGCTTCTTAAATCAACCTTCAACTTATTCACCGCTTTCAAAACCTTTAACTTATTCACCACCTCCCATATTTTAAGCCATAGGTTCTCTCTCTCTTTCTCTCTGTATATATGTATATGTATATCTATATCTATATCTATATGAGAGTTATGCATACACAAATTTATTAATTTTCACCATGTACATATTGTTAATATTCTTAATTGTATTAAATTCATAGTATGCTTTAAAATGATACAATTTCGTGACAGTTTCGTAGAGTATCTTTTTATCTCGTTGTGTTTTCAATGCAAGTGTTTCATTTTTCAATTTAGTGTTATCACCTAAATGGTATTTCGTGTTTTCTTAGGCTCTATGTGTAGTGAGTGTAACAAGTGGCTATGCTTCTTTTGGTTTTAGTTAAAGTACAAGATTCAACATTGATTCTCATTATGGAGCAAAGTCTCTCTTAAACCAATTTCAAGTATTAAAACTATTTTAATCATCAAATAAGCTTAGTCACTCACTTAAATGATGAACTTTTAAATTATGCAATTTTTGTTACATTATGTTGATGGTATGGAATGCCACTAAATTTCATTCAAAATATATTACTTTTGCAGGGGATGAGAGGAATATATTTGCATGGCCATGATCTATGAAGTAGTTACATGCTCCCGATAACTCCCGATAGAAGACATGAAAGGATTATGACATTATTCACTATTGTAACGATCTAACATTCATTTATTTATTGTGTAGTACTCTTAAAAATCTTTTAATAAATTTTTTTTTTTTTTTTGAAGGGGCTTAAAAGTCCCTTCTCAATGCCCTTAAGAATGAACCATGGTCATTCTTAAGGGTGTGTGCACTGTCTCTCTTTCTCCACTTCTTATTTTTATGTTTTTAGTTGTTTAGAAGTACTTTTCTATGATAAAATTTAAATTAAAATAAAACTATTTAATGGTACATTGTATGAATTATGAAATTTAATTGAGAAAAAAAACTAAATCAATTTGTTAATGGTAATATATATACTTCAAACATTTTAAAATTTTCTTAATAATTGTATGTTTAAAAATGCATTTAAATTGGGTTGTGTTTGTGTATTAATGATATTTTGATGATGGGCGGTATTTTGTACTTGTTTGTGATTGTGTTTGTTATTGATGGCTTTTATGTGTTTATTTGCAATGAATGTGTGTGGCATGTTAATATATACTTTAAAATAAAACCAAAGATTGGGTTGGGTATTAACGAAATTTGATGATTGATGGTATTTTGTACTTTGTTTGTGATTGTGTTTGTGCTTATGATTGTGCTTGTGCTTGTGATTGTGCTTGTGCTTGTGATTGTGTATGTGATTGTGTTTGCTTGTGATTGTGTTTGTGGTTGATGGTATTTGAGTGTTTATTTACAATGAAAGTGTGTGACATGTTGATATATGCTCTAAAATAAATTAGAAGATTGGGTTGGGTGAGTGATGAGCGTAGTATGAGTATAGGTTAGAAGTGAGGGGGGAGGGGTGGGGGGGTGCAAATGAGCTTCCACCTTCACGTGGTTGGCCTCGTCAGTAGAGAATATATGATTCTTGAAGCTAAGAGAAGCTCTTTTAATATATACATATTTATTTATTAACTAATTTATTATTTTGAGTAAAGGTAGTGATAAAACTTTGAAGTGTAATGTTTATACATTTTTGTTTGTTAATTAGGTTTCATTTATATGTATGTATTTATAATAAATGTGTATGAAATATTGATATATACTATAAAATAATTATAAAAACAAACTAAGTTTGGGGAGATTTATATATTAGAAGTTAGGACAAGGAGGGGAAAATAAGTTTCAAACTTTTAGAGATTGATCTCATCACAATAGAATTTCTCAAAGTTAAGAGAAATACTTTTCAAATATACATATAGTTTTATATATTTTTATCGAAGTATATCGCTGTTTCAAGGTAGTGATAAAAATTTGAAATGCAATGTTGGTCTTTAGAGTTTCTTTATGTTTAATATTTGTGTGTTTGTGTATTTACAAAATTCGATATATATATTTATGGTTGTTGCTTGAACTTCATATGTATGCTTGCGTATTTATAATTTGTTTCAAAGTTCATGTATTTACATAATTTGATATGTATTAATGGTTGTTGCGTGAATTTCATATGTATGATTATGTATTTATAATTTGTTTGTGTTGGTGTGTTTACAAAATTTAATATGAATTCATGGATGTTGCTTGAATTTCATATATATGATTATGTATTTAATTTGTTTGTCTGTATATTTACAAAATTTGATACATATTCATGATTGTTGTTTGAATGTCATAGCTATAATTGTGTATTTACTTGTTTGTTTGTGTATTACAATATATTTTGAATATTTATAAAAAATCAATATAAATTCATGATTGAGTATAATAATGTTTTTTATTTGGATTTCATTTATATGTATTATAATCTCATAATTTTAAATATATTTACCTTCAAAAAATATTAGAATTTTTATCTAATTTTTAAAATGTTAGCAATTTACTAAAATATTTAATATATTCATTTTATATAAATTTAATTCAATTTTAAATTATATATCTCAATGCTTGTGTTAAATTTAATATGTATTCATGATTCTTGTTTGAATTTTAGATGTATGATTGTATATTTATAATTTGTTGAGTGTGTTTGTGTATTATAAAATTTAATATGTATTCACAATTATCATTTTGAATTTCATAGGCATAAATGTTTATTTCCAAATAGTTTGTGATTAATTGTATGTTTACAAATTACATTTTTTTTTCTTTATTTATCAAAATTTTATGTGAATTCATGACTTTGTATAATAATATTTTTTATTTGAATATTATTTATGCACATATACATGTATTTACACTTCTTACACTAATTTTTTTAGTTCACATAATTTTAACAAGATGTGAATATATTTAATTTTAAAATATATTATATTTTTTATTTAATTTCTAAAAGTTAATTTAATAATTTTAAATAAAATATTCAATATCTTTATTTTATAAAAACATTATATAAATAAATATAGATGATTTTATCTTTAAAAAAAATTATGTTAATTTTTTAAATGTTTCATAATTAAATTTTAAATTATATATATATATGTAATATTTGTGTGTTAAATTTAATATGTATTCATTATTGTTATTTGAATTTCATATGTATGATTGTATATTTATAATTTATTAAATATGTTTATGTATTACAAAATTTAATAAGTATTACAATTGTTATTTTGAATATCATATGTATAGATATTTATTTCCAATTTGTTTGTCTTCAATTGTATGTTTGCATATTACATTATTAAATGTGATGTGAATTCACGAATTTTTATAATAATATTTTTCATTAGAGTTTTATTTATGCACATATACATGTATTTACACTTCTTACATTACAAATTTTATTTAACTTGACTTCACATAATTTTAATAACATGTGAATATATTTAAACATAAAATATATTAGATTTTTTAATTAATTTTTAAAAAAATTGTAAATTTAATAATTTTAAATAAAATATAAAATATGGTTATTTTATAAAAACATTATATAGATAAATATGGATGATTCTATCATTAAAAAAAATTATCTTAATTTTTTTATCATCTAATATGTGAAATTTTGATATGAATCCATAAATATTATTTGAATTTTGTATGATTGTATATTATTTTTTAATTTAAATTTTAATAAAAAAATAATTTTGTATGATTGTATATTATTTTTTTAATTTTAATTTTAATAAAAAGATTATTAATTTTATAATTTTTATGACAATTTTGTATTTAATTATTTTAATAAAATATTCATTATTTCTATTTCTAAAAACTTATTTTAAAAGAAAATTTATATTTAATTTTACAAGTTCAATAAAATATTCAATATATTTAAATTTACATTTTAATACATATTTTATTTACTTATTTTAATTAAATATTTAATATATATTATCTCTCAAAATAATAGAGATTTTTTATTTAATTTAAAATATTATATAAATATTAAATTTTATATATTTATTTATTTACAATATATTAAAAATATATTATTTGAATTTTGTATGGTTGCATGTACTATTTTTTAGTTTAAATTTTAATAAAACAATATATTAATTTTATAATTTTTGTGACATTTTTGTATTTAATTATTTTAATAAAATATTATTATTTGTATTTCTTAAAATTTATTTTAAAAGACAATTTACAATTTATATTTAATTTCACAAGTTTATTAAAATATTTAATATATTTAAATTTACCATTTTAATAAATATTTTATTTACTTATTTTAATTAAATATTTAATATATTTTATTTCTCAATATAAATTTAATTAAAGATATTTTATTTAATTTAAAATATTTTTTAAATATTAAATTTTAAATATTTATTTATTTACAATATATTAAAAACTAAGATATTTAATTATTCTAATAAAACATGCATAATTTTATTTATTATTTGATTTTAGTTAAAATTATGTGTTATTTTCATATTTCAATATGATGATAATGAGAGTTATCAATATTGAAACCTTAAAATAGATAAAGAATTACATGGTTTTCCTTAGATTATTATTTCTATGTTAAAAACTTCGAAAAATATATTTCTAAAAATATTAAAATATTTTCGAGAAATTTTAAAAATGTAAGTACATAAATGTGTTCTTTTATTTTCATATGTCATGCCTCATAAT
>LPNX010664724.1:34646-84850 GCA_001517045.1 Pseudotsuga menziesii
TGATCTTTTATGAATTCTTTTATTTATATATGATAGCTTATTTATGTTTTTTAAAAATAAAATTCAATATACCTATTTTTTTAAAATATTACACATTCATGAATCTTTCTAATTTAGATTTAGTAAATGTATTTATTTGTCCAAAATAACTTAATTTAATAAATATTGTTATTATATGGTAGGGTATAGTGCTCAAATTCGGCACATGCATTACTAGAAGGTTAAAAATTTGCTTGCCCATATCCTCTTGCATTCCCAAGATCGCCCACTCTTCATCTCTTCCTCCCCGTGCACTTCTTAGGTCTCCAAGCCACCAATGCAACATGAAGAGAAACCTAGTATGGATCCCCTCATGTGCAAGACAAAATTGTCATTGCTTCAACTAGTGGACAAAAATGAAAATGCATGACTGCACGAATCCGGTGGACCTTGCCACCTTTCGAAAACCTATGGGCTTACTAGTCAAGGAAACTTTCTCCAACTCACCAAGTTCCATGGACTATCGTTGTCCAATTGTGGAAGAGAAGCTTGAGGATGTAAATGCTGCAAGAAGTCCCAAGTAATTTGATAGCTTATAGTTTCTTCAATTTTAAGAGACTAATAGTCTTTTTTAGAAATAGACAAATATTTTACTTCTCATTCCATCATATGGTTAGTAGTTGTTTCACTAGGACTTGCAAGTCTGATATCAGCCCAAGACTAGGCATGTTTGATAGGATCTTTATCTACATAGTGTGAGTAGAGTGTATGTTAATAGTTTTATTTATTTATTTCTAGCATGGAAGGGGCCTTTGTTACTAGTAGTATGTTTTTATGTAAATGTATGGAGTCACTAATGACTCCCAAACATGTTAATGATCATGTACATGTACTTTTTTTTGTATATTAACATAACTTCTCCATAAATTTTAAAAATATATATCAATATTATAATTTTATAAAAATATTCATTATTTATTTTTGAAAAACACTTTATTCATTAATAATCAATCACCAATCTTCAGTGATTTTTATACATGTAATAAAATTATATTTTTTTAAAATAATATATTTATTTATCCAAAGAAACTTCATTTAATTAATATCATTCTTTATTTATTATTATAATTTTAATAAAATAATCAATATATTTAATTTCTCAAAAATTTATTATTTAAATTAAAAATTATTAATTTTATAAATTCAATAAAACATTATAAAATATTTGTATGTTTTAATTTACTGCTTTTAACCATATTTTAATTTAATAAAATATTCCATATTTATTTTTTAAATAAAAATTTCATTAAAAAATATCCTTCACTTGGTTTCATGATTCTAATAAAAATTATGATAGATCAAATATAATAAAAAAACTCACTTATATACTTACACTCAAAATTTCTTTGAAATATTTTAGATTTTTTATTTATTTTATATTTAAAATTTAATTTAATAATTAAATATTTATTTACTAGCATAAATCCAAATCCTAGGCTGTATCATTGGCCGAGAGGGATCCAATCATTCAAGGAGGTTTGTCCATATTTAGTTTATGATGTAAGAAGTAGCCTTAAATCCCAAATCTTTAAAAGATTGTTAGATCATTAACAAATCTAGACCTTGAAACTAACAAAATGAGTCTTTGAAATATGTAAAATCCTATAGCATTTTTTATTTGAGGTTCCTTTTGAGAAGTTTCATCAAAGTAGGCACATTTCCTACTCTTGTCAATAATCTTCTTCATTAGATTTTTGTTTTACATTTTTTTTGATAGAAACATATAAAAATTTATATTAAGAAACGTCTAGAAGAATCCTAAAACAAGATACACTTTTGTTAATGTAAAAATGCCATAAGTTTAGGGTTTTCAAAATAGCTTCAACCTTGAGCACCAACACAAAATACTAAAAATTCTAAATTAACTTACTCAACTATAACTCTTAACAAACTAAACCACTAATAAGACGTATAGATAGTACATAAAAAAAAGAGGCATTATGATTTGACATGGGGTGTTCTTATACCATCATATTATCTTCTAGTATATTACACCGTCATATTATCATATGCCATCCTATCATTCATTTCTTCTCCCTGTAGTAGCCACTATTCTATGCTACGCATCATCTTCTATTTATCTTGAAGCCATGTTAATAGTAACAGATAGATGCAACAATTAGTAGGAAGGGAAGAGCTTCAAGAGCTCGTTGTCCTGCTTGTTCCATATCCCATGTCTTCACTCTTACTCAATAGTACGGATCTATCTTCTTTGTAGAAATCGTTATAACCTTTGTCATGTTGAATACCTAGAGTCTCCAGAATAAGACAAGTGTTCATACTACCTTGATCTCTTGGGCAGATATCCATTTCTAGAAAGAGAAAGATGAGAATTTGTTCTTCGTGGCCCAGCTAATTTGACCCAGCTCTTGGAGCCGGCTTTTCAAATTTTGCCACATTCATTCCATGGATTTCATTCCTTGGATTTCTTGGAACGGTGTCTACAACCCTATCTGGATCAAAACATTTGCGGAATCTTTAAACTTCTGCTGTAACGTTCATCATGCCAGCCAATAGATCCATGCATAAAATTTTAAAATTAGCCATAAATGTAGTGCTAAATGCTTTTCAACTTTTTGTAAATCTCCATCCTGAAACATCCTCCAACGGATCTGAAATATAAAAATTGATCAAGGTGAAAGTAAAGAAATCTGAAGGCCGAAATATTGAGGAAGTTACTTGATGATTCTTTGAGCCCATCAAAGTTGAAAACATACATTAAAAGCTGGTGTTCAAACCATGTGAAATGTTTTTGGAATCCCGTTAATTAAATCCTGATTGTTGATCTACATCAATTGCATAGTATAAGCAATTTCCAGTAACATGTAATGCAGTGCATACTGAAAAAAAGAAAACCAAGAATATTGAGACTGTCAAAATCACGGAGATGGCTTCTCTCAGGAGCACGCGCAGGAGGGCTGCGTGAGGCGGCTGAAGGAGGAGATGGAGATGGTTTAGGAGATGCTGCTGTAAATGATGGAGATGCAGGAGATGGCTGCACGAGCATGGAGCAGGTGGAGATGGCTGCGTGAGCTGGGAGCAGGTGGAGATATTGTTGCAGATGGAAAATGGATCAGATGGAGCACTCACAGAAGAGGGCAGCCGCAGCAGGGACCAGGTGGAGATGGGTGTGTGAGGCTGGAGCCCGATGGAGCATGTGCTGGGAGGAAATTGCACGCGTTGCTAGGAGGATATCACTGGGATGAGTACCCTCTTATTGGTCAGTCTCCCTCTCTGCCACAGAATTTAGATCTAGTTTTAATAAAATTTAAAATTTAAAATTTTTTCTTATTGCATCAAGGTTTCCAAATTGTGATATTTTTTGGTTTTTATTATGTAGTTTGCTAGGTGTTTATATAGTTGTTTTTATTTTTTATTTATTTATAGCCGACATAATGTTACATAACGTTATAAGATCTCCCTCATAAAGTTACGTAACTTTAAGTAACGTTTACGTAACGTTACATAACGTTTAGTAAAATTACAAGATATCCTCCATACTGGGCTGTAGAGTGCCTCTGGGCGCAATTAAGAAATAATATATAAATAAATTTTTCAAATATAATAACAGATCTAACTTATATACTTACGCTTAAAATTTCTTTGAAATATTTTATATTTTATATTTATTTCATATTTAATATATTTATTTATTAAGAAATAATATATAAACAATTTTTTTAATTTTTTTATATATTTATTGCTTAATAATATATCAATACACTGCCTGGAAGCGGGTGTCAACATCACGAACAGTAGTTTAGCTGACTCTAACGACACGCGTCCTTCGCTTCAACCGACGATGCATGCAGCTAGCTATGACTCCCCATGCCTAGAAATGTATAACTCCTCCGATGTTTCTCTTTCGACGATACTCAACGACACTTGGCATGACCTATGGCTTCCAGGTTTAGATGGTGTTAAGACGTGCACCCATCACCCAACTCATCAACACCGTCAATCCACGCAGAATCCTCTGAATGTTGAAGATAATTCTCGAGTCATGTCGGAGCATGTGAGCGGAGCTGGATCTGGTACTTCGTCCTAGGCTCATTCAAGGCATGTCTGCATGGTTTAATGGTGACTGACAGGAATTTTACGCAATCGTTCCGCGTTCACTATGAAATGGATGAAAGGTGCATTGGCTGCGAGTTTAGGGTGGTGTACCACTGTTTTACTGCTGCTGCTGCTAATATTGTTGGTGCAGATCATTCCAGAGCCCGTGAAGGCATTTTCATCCCACAGCATATTGGTATCAGGCTTAATTTGGCGGCCATGTCTTGCCAGCATGGTACCCCTAGGTGAGCCAATTCGGGGCGAGCTAAATCCCATAGGAGCAACAGTATCCCCATTCCTGAGGATTATGAACCACACATTTCTGGGCGTGTTCGGGTTTTGGTAGAGGCATGGGAGAATAAGGTTCTAAACAGAAAGATTTCGATAGGGGAGGATGGTAGCCATATCAACCATTACTGAATGTTAAAAAACATGCTTTGTAATTTAGCTAAAGATATGCTCGGCAACTGAGCTGAGGTAAGGATGGCGGTCCATACTATGAAAAAAAAAATTGCTGAGATCGATGCACAGCTAACAAAATTGGATAAAACCTTTTCTTGGAAAGGCACAGCTAGTATTTCTAGCTTAAACGTCCAAAAGTCGGGAGGAGAAGCACAGGGTGGTAATGGTAGCGGCGGAGCTAGTGGAAGCGAAACGGGTGGGCATGCCTCAACCATTCTCAGGGGAAGTGGTTGTTCTTCTAAATCGCCTTGGGCTAAACCATTCCATGTTCCTTCTCCAGTGGAACCCCTTTCCAAATGACACAAGGACTCGCCATCGGCGCAGGTAAGACAACTTCCACCATTGACTCTCGTACCAACGGTGGCCACAAACTCGCCCACTATGTCATAGGAGGAGCGATGGGCATGCCCCATCACCGAAGACCCCCCCCTTAGCTTAATGTGTGCTCTAAATAGGTTTCCTTCTGGCTTCGCTTCACGCAGGCTTTTAGATATTGTTTATGTTTTATATAAGTTTTTACTTTATGTCTCTTTCTGGTTTTAGCGGGGCTCAACTAGTTACGCAACCCAGTTTCCCTACGTATCTATCATGAACAATTTCTACAGTCTTGATCAGTATCAGTATGCATCCAAACAGACAGGTGTCTTATTTTTTAAAGGGCTCTGAAGGAGGCCTAGTCTCTTTCAACCTCTGTCAATCATGAGTATTTTGATGTAATTTTTATCCCCTGTAATATAATTTTATGTGCAGCTTGCAAAAAAATAAATATATCAATATACTAAATTTATTTTATAATTTTCAAAAATATTTTATTGAATTTAATTAATATATAAAATACTTAATAATTTATCTATTTTTAACATTTTAATTTGTTAAAATTATATTGAGCTTGAGATACTTTTCACCAAACTCTTTTAAGTATAGATATACGATTTTAAAACAAACAAATTAATTCTTTTCTTTAGGTCCGATAAACCAAGCTTGGTCTCTTGGCTATCAACCACATCATCACCATCAATATCATAATTTTAATAAAATATAAATATAGTTAATTTATTTTATAATTTAAAAAAAATATTTAAAACATTGAATTATTAAAAATATTAATGTCTTAATTTTTACACTCAACACTTTTCATTTAAATTTTTTATTACTTTTAAATATTATTATTTATTTTATAATTTTCAAAAATTCATTTTTTTTTTAATATTTAATGCATTGAATTATTAAAAAGATTAATGTGTTAATTATTTACACTCCACACTTTTCATTTTAATTTTTTATTACTTTTAAATAAATTTACTTATTTTATAATTTTCAAAATAACAATGAATTATTAAAATCGTGAATTCTTAAAATCATTTAATTTTTTAAACCAATTTTTTATATTTTATATTTTATTTATTTTAAATTAAAATTAATTATTTTCTAATTTAAAAATATATATATCATTAAATTATTAAAAAATAATGTATTTTCTCTTTTACTTTTCTCAGAAAATTTATTTAATTATTTTAATTTTTATTACTTTTAAATAAAATCATTTATTTTATAATTTTCAAAAATAGCAATGAATTATTAAAATCATTTAATTCTTTAAACCCCATTTTAAATGAAAATAATTATTTTATAAATTTAAAAAAATATTTATAACATCACATTATTAAGTATTTACGTCTTTAAGTTTTCTTAGAAATTTTATTTAATTATTTTAAAAATATTTATAACATCGAATTATTAAGTATTTACTTCAATAATTTTTCTTAGAAATTTTATTTAATTATTTTTATAAAATATTGAAGTACTTATTTATTAAAAGTTTTGAACTTTTCGACAATTTTGCTTTCTTGTTAATCGCTAAAAGCTATAATGCTCAGATATAATAATATTGGAAAATATTGGAAAAGGCCCGTAAAGATGATTTATTTACTTTTTCTTAGAAATTTTATTTAATTATTTTAATTTTTATTACTTTTAAATAAAATTATTTATTTTATATTTTTCAAAAATAGCAATGAATTATTAAAATCATTTAATTCTTTAAACCCCATTTCTTTTAAATAAAATTAATTATTTCATAAATTTAAAAAATATTTATGCTATCAAGGATTTTAAGTTCTTTCTTTCACTTTGATTCTCTCTTCTTTTATCATGTGCACACGAATCTTAATAATTTGGCTAATGGCTTGGCTAATCAAGCCTCTTGACTTCCTAGGGGAAGTTATAAAGGCAATGAGGGTCCATTAAACACATAACCATACCTTGAATAAATCTATGGTTTGCAAGATTACTCCCCTTTCATAAGAACAATATCCTTTACATTTGGTCAGTGGGCGGTGGTTGAATTTATTGCAGAAGGACAATATCCTTTACATTTGCTCATCGTTGGTCTTTTTGGATAGTGACTCAAGTTGGCTTAATAAATTCGTTGTCAGCCCATTAAATACCATGAATGATATCTCATGTCTTGACCTTCTTCACTTATTTTGGGGAAGCTTCAGTATTGTGCATCGCTTTATTCTGTGTTCGTTTGTCTCGAGAGTTGGGGTCGTTACTGAAATTGGAATGGTGGCGAGTAATGGAAGGAACTCGTCCATCTTCTCCTTAGCTCGAGGTGGTAGACGCCTTATCGGAGTTGATTTGTTTAGCTGGAGTTCCTAGCTATCTTTCTACTGCAATTTTCTAGCCTTTGCATTTGTCTTCCAAGTTTGGGATACTGGTCCATTTAATAGCCAATGTAGGAGAAATAGTATCATCGAGGGTTTCCTATTCTGGATTGATGACCATTGTCATTTGTGGTATCGGAATTGTAGCTATCTTTTTTTGACTTTCCCTCTAGACGTTCTGTCCATGGTGTTATAATCTTGTCTCCTTTGGGGATTCTTGTCATTCGAAACTTGTAATTCACTCTGATAATAGGACAATATCTCTGGTTTGGGGAGGGGATATTCAGAGTAGGGTTTTAACAATGGACATTATTCAAAAAATTGATGACCTCTTTGAACAAGTTGCAAGTGTTAAGACTACCATGCAAACCTTTCAGAGCCAAATGAGTGGTTTGCAGAAACAATTTAATGGTCTGAAAAACTGTCCAACATATCCTAAATCAGCAGCGAGTTATGAATAAAAAAATGGAGCACTTTGACTCCTCTTTACAAATCAATACTAACTTGGAAAATAGATTTAATAATCTTGACGGTGTTGTTAAGACTTGTGATAAGAAGTTACTGAATATTATCAGGGCAGTTGATAAACAGGATGTTTTGGTTAAAGCTCATGAAGACCTTGTCAGAGGAAAAAAAATTCAAAGGTAGAAGAGAACCTTGAGGGCCGTAATGGAGATGGTAATTCTATAATTCCATGTGTTTAGCGTCTGCAAATCCCTTATAGTTCTGGTGATAAAGCCTTGGATGTCCCCTTCACTATTCGCTCTGTTGTAGAAAGTGATGATAATACTAAAGATCTCCAGGATTCTCAGATTGATAGTAGTGACCAAGATGCTGATATCAATGAAATCATGGATGAGGAAATGCTCAAGGATGAAGATGAATTTGTTGATTCTTCTTCTACAGACTCTGGAAATACTTTTGATGAGTATTTTGAAATGGATGAATCTCCCTCTGAGGCGAGTAATTCTGAAAATGTTTTCAGCTTCTAGTTACTCTTTTTTTGCAGTTTTTTTGCCTATTTGTTTTTTGTTAATATGTCAAAATCTATAGTAGTACAGGTATTTTTATATTTTGGAGAAGAAACTTCCCCATGATGATCACTGTAATCGGTACTAGTTTCATATTTTGACTCTCTCTATTTGGAATGATGCTCTTTTTGTAAGAATTTGTTGAACTCAGTTCAACCTTTCATCAATATAACAGTACTCGATTTTGTTATAAAAAAACAATACATAAAAATGATTAATTTCATAATTTTGATAAAATTTTGATATATTTAAAATATTTCATAATTTTAATAAATATCGATATATTTAAAATATTATTTTTTCACTCTGTTGCTTGATGCTTGATAATCAAAAGGTTGAATGAAATCTAACAATACATAATCTGAACTAGATGCCTGATCCGTCAGTCCCTTTGGTCAGAACCCATGACAAGTCAAGAGTCCATGGTTTTTCCCTAATCGCGTGCCGTAGTAGCTAAGCTCTCTCAAATCCAGAAGACCTAGATTTTGTTGGATCCTCAAAGAGACCAGCTTTGTTAATCAGCCCATTCGATGGCTCCCTTGTTCCTTTTCGGTTCCAGGAGCTTCAATGGAGGGGCGTATGGAAGCTCTGGAAGCATGTGTCCCTCATTCCACTCTTTAGTTGCAATGGTGATAATAGTTGGGCCGAACTAAAAGACAAGGATTCGAGCGTAGTCGTAGTGGAAATCATCAAAGGATTGTTGGAACTCAAACAATCTAGAACTACAAGACTTTGTGCAGCCAACAAAGAAGGATGGGGAAAAAGAGACATTATCCTTGGTAGAGGTCAAACAAGGCAGATGTTTCAATTATAACTCATCTCAGTGAACAGGACAATTCAGAATTCATTTGTTAAAACTTTAGTTTTTCCATGTAAAAGTGCTCGATAGCTGCTTTGCCGACCTTTAAATATACCTCTTACTCGTTATCGTCTAAAAAAAATACATAATCTGAACAACAAATTTCACCAGTTCTAAGTCCTCCAGAGTCATCTAAAAAGACTATCACAAATCCTACAATTTAAAACATCAAAGTGATGGAAATGATTCTACAACTTGAATCCCAATAAACACAAGCATCACACAACAGTGGCAATGCTTCCAAAATAGTCCATTCTCTCCAACCAGCATATATAACATAACCTGTTGATCCAAATCACAAAAATATATAACAGAAAAACAAAACAAAAAAGCTTATTAGGCCTAAAAGGATCATGCATCTACCATGTGATGGTCCCTATATTCTTCATGAAAGAAGATACCTTCCTTGGTAGTAAGAGCTCTTTTTGCGAGACCGTTTTCCCAATTATTAAACCGTCTGTATATGTGCTTGCATAACAAGGAAAAGTAATTGTTCTGCAAGTCCCAGATCCTACTCTACTAGTGTTCCAAGAGAATGGACTGAAGATGGGGCTTGTGTCCAAACCAGTCCACAACGATTCGAGAGTCACTAAAAAACAGAAGAGAATGAATATTTTTTAACCAAACAGAATGTAACAAACCCCAACAAGCCACCAGTTCCACTTTAATATTGGTGCTTGATCCACAATTCAACTAGCAAACATAATCATGTTCATTGATCCATACCAGCACCACCTGAACCCGCTTGACCTGCCCCATCAAAAAAGCCAATAGAGTAACTAGAACAACAGGGAGGCACAATCACAGATGTTGACTTAGTGATCTCCTCAATTGAAACTCATAATAGTATCTAATAATTTTGGATCTAACTAAGGAGAACCTTAAAGAGCCCCCATCAAATATAACAGCGTTCCTGCACCTATTGTATTGATTCAATATTCCATAGATTACCTAAGCAAAGGAGTGGGACTTTTTAGAAGACCAAGGGAAGAAAGAGATCTTGTAGCAACAATTCAGGCCACAGTGTCTCTTGTAACTCCATAGTGAGTCCATATTTATTTGTATCTTGCATTTATATATATGAGAGAAAAGTGCAAGGAATGGTCCACATCTTCTTATTGGATTTTTCCACATTGGCAGACTTATCAGAATCACCATCCGTGGCTTTGTACCCAAATTCAAAGCGTATAGGAAATGGGGAATCAACAATCCAAAACAGATTCTTCATGATTCGATGAGTTTTGTTGAAGGATACATTACCAAATATAGGTATGGATCCTGTCATTTAGGATTCAGACCCAAATTTAGGAATTGGTTTGGATGTTAACAGAATCAGACCCAGATTTAAAAAACATAAATAAGCTATCATATATAAATAAAAGAATTCATAAAAGATCATATATATAAAAACATAAATTTTTAATTTTAATAAAATTATGAGGGATGATATATAAAAATAAAAAAACACACTTATGTACTTACATTTTTAAAATTTCTCGAAAATATTTTAATATTTTTAGAAATGTCTTTTTTGAAGTTTTTCAACATAGAAATAATAATCTAAAAAAAACCATGTAATTCTTTATCTATTTTAAGGTTTCAATATTGATAACTCTCATTATCATCATATTGAAATATGAAAACAACACATAATTTTAGCTAAAATCCAATAATAAATAAAATTATGAATGTTTTATTAGAATAATTAAATTTGTTATTTTTTAATATATTGTAATAATTATTTTTTAATATATTGTAAATAAATAAATATATAAAATTTAATATTTGTAAAATATTTTAAATTAAATAAAACATTTCTAATTAAATTTATTTTGAGAGATAAAATATATTAAATATTTAATTAAAATAAGTAAATAAATTTTTTATTAAAATGGTAAATTTAAATATATTGAATATTCTAATGAATTTGTGAAATTAAATATAAACTGCCTTTAAGAATAAGTTTTAAGAAATACAAATAATAATATTTTATTAAAATAATTAAATAAAAAAGTCACAAAAATTATAAAATTAATATTTTTTTATTATTAAAATTTAAACTAAAAAAATAATATACAACCATACAAAATTCAAAAATATATATTTTAATATATTGTAAATAAATAAATATATAAAATTTAATATTTATAAAATATTTTAAATTAAATAAAAAAATCTCTAATTAAATTTATTTTGAGAGATAATATATATTAAATATTTAACTAAAATAAGTAAATAAAATATTTATTAAAATGGTAAATTTAAATATATTGAATATTTTATTGAACTTGATCAGTGTTAGTGTGGATATCTTTGCATGCACCCCTTCTATCATCAACCTCTTCACAACTTACATGAGTATTGGGCATGAGGCGCCACTACTTTAAAAATCATGCTTTGCTTTCAACCTCTCCACAACTTACAATGAATATTGGGCATCTACCCCTGCTACTCTTAAACCAACAGGGTTTTTTTTATCTTATCTCTCATTGTAAAAGTTGGTTGGAGAGGTCCTTGTAGGTAAGATCAATGGTTTGGTCAATAGGCAGGTAGCAGGTGCAAAGGAAAATGATGGTGAAATAGGGATTGGTGCCCCAAAACTTATACATAAATCGATTAAGATTATAGTTTTGGTTGGAAGGTTTCTTCCCTTTTTATATGTATGGGGTAACTAGCGGTTAGGCAATCAAATTCTAGTTTATTGTTTGGGTACATACATCCTGGGAAGCCCATAAGAGGTCAACGTTTTAATCCCGTTTGGTTGATTTTAAGAAGTCAATCTTCTTCAACAATTTGTTGATGCATATATAAGAGAAAAAACCTCATTCCTTGCCCTTTTTGAATGAAATCCAAATTGAACGAAATAGTAAAGCAACATTTTGACAAGTTCATTGACGAACTGAACGAAACTAGTGAAGGAAGGATGCAGGGAAAGGGTTTATGGAATTTTCTCTGAGCCATTATTGTCAAATTGTATCATTGGTATTTGTCATAAGGCTATAACCCCCTTTGTATAATAATTATTTCAATGGCCTTTGTAATCCCAAGCTTTAATCCCTCACTCTTTTCAACAACTTTCTCCATACTACAATGTATTTTTCAAGAATCAAGTAGCTTAGGAACTATTACTTGAACCTACTTTAAGTCCCCTCTTCATCTTGAGATTTAGGCTATGATTCTTTTACCTTTGACTCCTAACCTCTCAACTTATAATAGTAACGGTAATGGAAAAGCGAACCTTCTAAGTTTGCTATCATTTATTATAATTTTAGAGTATGGATAGATGTCATGGCTAAACTATTTCCATAGTGTGCTAAGATCTACCCCCCTAAATTATGAAGATGCCATCAACAAATCCTAGACATTGAGGCTATGAATATCAGACATAATTGTAGGACTTATGATCCTCTAATTACTTGAAATAAAGGAGCATCTTCTCTAGTTGACCCTCAATATAAGGCCACTAAACCTCACCCTTATCTTAGGAACCAAAGAAACTAAAATTGCATAGGTGAAGGTGTGATTTATAGTATATACCCCATAGATTGCAACTACTATCGCCTCTATTACACAACCCAATCCACGAGTCAATATCCTATAATAAAAGAATAACTAACCCGACCCTACCAAAATGCAACTATCAACATAGTCCAATCAGTCACCATCATCCAATGAGTCGTCCATATCATAACCTTCTACTTCTCAACCCAACAAAACCTGAAGGAAAAAACCTTATTCTATTACCTTAACGACCATAATAAGTATTGAAATTCCATAAGAAAACGGGTCATTTAATGGAGCAGTATCTCACTTATCATAGGATTAAAAGAGCCCAGTACTACTAATAAGAGTATAACTCCAATGCTCCCATTCATCTGAAGAATTCTAATTTAGGATCTTATGAAACCTATTTGACCTAGCAAGGTCCCGACATGTTCTACTTGAATATCTTTGTCGACCACCATAGGTAATCCATGACCCCTTCTTCTTTTGGGTCTACCTCATATCACTCCCTTTCTTAGATTTTCTCCATAGAGACCTACCTCACTAAGTTTTGAGCCAACAAAACCTAGGATTTCCTTTGCATCTCATTTGAAACCACATTTTATCCAAAATCCACAACGATCCAGATCCATGATCACCTTTCAACCAAGCAAAACGACTATCAAAGTCTTCTACTCGCTCCAAAGTTTCTCTGCCATCAAAAACAAGGAAAGGGTTTAAGCAAGATAGAGGGTTTACTTTAGGGCTATCACGAGTCATAGACTCTTTTACGGTGCCTTGACCACCAAAGAGAGGGAAAGAAGAAGTTATACTTCCGGATTCTAGACCTATGAACTCCCCACACCTATCTTGGGGCTTGAGGCACCCACCAATAGTTGCATGCTTACATCCGTTTCCCACGACTCCACAAATGTCCTCCTTTGAGATCAAATTTTCACTGAAGGTGACAAGTGGCTCGTAGTTATCCATATTGTACTTTATTGGCTACAACTACCTTGACAAACTCTACCAAAACATGAAAATTGAACTAGGGTTCCGCTGAGCTTCATTTGATTCATCCTATATAACTAAGCTTACTTTTATCAAAAAGGGATTTGAAAATTTTTCCCTCATACCAATAAAAAAGAATTTCATAACAATTGTGATTATGAGTGAATATCTCATCCACAATTCACATAATTTAATAGATACAAGGTTACCAAAACAATGAAATATGTTCCTCTACTCTATCTCCAACTTTCATGTCGCGATATCGGGAGACAAAACTACTTCTTGCGATGGGACTGTCACTAAGATTTTATGAAAATATAAACAAATACAAGTATATTGTCCTTGGACAATAGTCTTGTCCAACAAAACTATTTTGGACAAGCACACACCCCTCCAAATAGTCTTGTCCAACTGAATGAAGAAAATGATTAAAAAATGAGCCAAATTCTATGTTCTACATTGTTTTTAAATGCAAGGAACTCTTCATGAAATGAAGAAGCCAAAAAGACTATATAAGATACTTGGAAAACAAAATACCCTTTTTCACTACTTACGGAAATCCTTTCTCTAAAACTATCTAAAAATAATATCATGGAGTTAATCCTAGGATCAACACTCCTAGTTAGTATAAGACAAAGATTCTCATAAAAACAAACAGAAATTGAAATCCTTGTTGGAGAATTATTAGATTGTGGCATAATAACTTGGTGTAAGAGTCCATACTTAACAGTGGTCGTACTCATGAAGAAAAATTATGGTTCCTACAAACTCTGTATTGACTACCGAGTATTAAATAAAGCTATTATTAAAGGTAAGTTTCCCATTTTGTTTCTGGATGATTTAGTGGGTGAGTTTCATGGTGCCAAGTATTTATCGAAGTTGATCTGAAATCAATCCATTACAAAATAACTTCGAGGATATTCCCAAAACATCCTTTGGTATGCATGAAGCCCTACATGAATTCTATGTCATGCCTTTTGGACTATCCAACACCTCGGCTATCTTCTACGTAGCAATGAATGATTTATTCCACCCATAACTGCAAATTTTTTTACTTGTCTTCTATTATGGTGTTCACTTAGGTCCTCTTAATGCTACGGTTCTAATATATTCATTACAGTCTGAGGAGAAATTGCAGGGGCATATTGCAAATGAAATCTTGTCTTCAATTTTGGGTCTATTTTTTCCTTAAAACCCAGATTAAGAAGTGATTTTGGTGTTTTCTAGGCAGTCATAGCACTGATGGGGAAACTAAAACTCAGACCTAGACATCAAAATAGCCCCAAGTTTCAAATTTGGGCATGGTTTGTGCAAGTTCTAAGCATCATCCTCTGTTTTTGCAAATGCTGATGCAAGTTAGGGAATGTTCTCACCTTCGGAATCTAGATAGTATTAAACATACAGAGAAATGAAAGTCATGTTAAATCAATTCTGAGCAAATTTGGACAAAGGAATTTAATGTTGGGCACTTTTCCACCCTCAATCTGCATCCTAACCTCTAAATCTAGGTGAGTTTGGGATGAATAACAGCAATGATGGGGACTAAACTCAGTAAATAGGCATCATCTCTCACATCTTAAGGCAAATTTTGAGCGGTCTGGTTCAATTTGGACAATTCTAGGTAGTAAAAGAGCAATGAATGAATGAGTATTTTGGGCCTGTTTTTATTCAAATTTGTCAAGCCTATGGATGAAGTGGGACTGAGAAGCCATTCTGAGAATTTTGTGGATGAAGTGGGAGTGAGAAGCCATTCTGAGAATTCTGTGGATGAAGTGGGCATGATACAACAGTGTACAACAGTGAGGCTCCATTCCTGGACCTACCTATGTGTAAAGGCAGCAGTAAGAGGCTTTGTTTTGATCTCCAAATCAGCAGAGAGGAGCCTTATTCCAGTTTTGGGCAAGAAGCAGCAATGAAACCATGCCATTTTCAAAGTCTGGGCATATTTCCGTGCATGTGAAGTTCCTTGAGCATTAAAATAGCAGTAGGTTTCCAGTTATGGGTAGTCTGTGCATGTTTAAACCTCATAATAACGATAAACATCCCTAAAACTGCAATTCTACAATTGTGGGCAGTCTTTAGGCTGTATTACCAGTTATGTGCATTAAGGAAACATGAAAACAACATCTTTCCTAAGCGGTATTTGAGCTACAAGTTGGTAGGGCACAAATTTCAATTTACTTTTTCTTATTGTAAGATCAAATTCTCCCCTTTCAAAATATTCATAAAAGCCTTGAGAGATGATCTACAGATTGAGCGAGCTAAGAACTACCCCTAAATTATGAAGATGCCATCAACAAAGTCCAAGATTTTGAGGCTATGAACATCACACATAATCTTAGGACTTATGATTCTCTAATTGCTTATAATAAAGTAGCATCTTTTCTAGTTGATCCTCAATATAGCAACATAAGGCCACTAAACCTCTCCTTTATCTTAAGAACTAAAAAAACTGAATTTCCATAGGTGAAGGTGTGATTTATATATCATAGATTGTAACTACTATCACCTCTATTACACAACCCAATGCACTAGTCAATATCCTATAATAACAGAATAACCAACCCAACCCTCCTAAAATGCAACAATCAACATAGTCCAACTAGTCACCTTCATCCAATGAGCCATCCATATCATAACCTTCTACTTCTCAACCCAACAGATCCTAAAGCAAAAAACCTTATTCTATTACTTTAATGACCATAATAAGTATATCAAATACCATAATAGAACTAGGCAACCCGACAAACCCTCAAGCAAAAAACCTTATTCTATTACCTTAATAACCATAATAAGTATCCATATCATAACCTTCTACTTCTCAACCCAACAGAACCTCAAGCAAAAAACCTTATTCTATTACTTTAATGACCATAATAAGTATATCAAATACCATAATAGAACTAGGCAACCCAAGAGACCCTAAAGCAAAAAACCTTATTCTATTACCTTAATGACCATAATAGAACTGGGCATTTATTGGAGGAGGACATCACTTGTCATAAGATTAACAAAGCCGAGTAAAACAGAGAAGAGTAGAACTCCAATTCTCCCATTCATATGAAAAATGCCAATTTATGATCTTATAAACCCTGCTTCCCCTCACAAGCCATCTCAACCACAAAACCATAAATTATCATCTCCTTCCATAAAATATCAAAACCCTCCATAAAACCAACCCTCTTCCACTATAGCCCAAAATAAATAAATAAAAGACAAAGGTAAAGCTAACTTCATAGTTGGATTCATACGGGATATTCTTCATGTAAAGGTAAGTGTCACTACTGGTACTCATAATGCTCTTGCTCCATAGCTTGAGTCCAGTTTTATGGCTATGCAAAGGTTTTACTTAAACTTTAAAGACTAGGTAAGGTTGAGTAGATTTTGGGATAGTTTTGGGAGCATTTCATCCAAGAGGTCCAGTCTAGTGAGTCACTGATTCCATGGTAGAGGGTTTCTCTAGTTAGTGAACCAATTCTTCCATACTTAAATGGTAGAGGGTTGATCTCCTTTACTTGATAAATAAACTTGAAACATCTAGGTTATCGGTATTGTTCTCTTATTTTTTTTTAATGCAAAGTTAGGAAAATCTAGACTCTAATCTTTATATCTATTTTTACTTTATAGGATTACTTTGTATTTAATAGTATTGTTTTCAATTCCTACTTTCTATTTGACCATTCAAGGGCTAAAGGTTTAGCTGACAAATATTTCCTCAAATCAACTACGACAAAATTAAAAGCGTGGATACCTGTACTGGAACCCGTGAGTCCTCTTCTCTGTGCTTTGTGCCATGATTGCCATTTTCGAGTTCAATCCTGCGCCATGATTGCCATACCCGAGTCCAATCTTGTTGAGAGCACGTACTTGTAAAGATATAACACAACTGAAAATGAATCTTACACCAATTAAAAAATATTATGACAAAAGAATTTCGTACAAATAAAACTCACTACGCTAATCTAATTTTGATTATTTAAAATTTGAAAAATAGAAGGAAACAGATCCTCATACCGTAATTTGAATCCTGCCAATCCTTTGCTCCTGCCATGAATCATGTTCACAGCACTTGCAGGAGGCAGTAATCGCATGACAGAGCGTAGTCATGGTTGGCCATAGCTAATGCAACATTGCCCAGTTAACAGCTCAGTAGGGGCTGATCGATCTGCATTTGTCAAATCAAATTACTAAAATTAAATTGGGCTGTAAATTTGAATCTATAATTAAAAAAAACAAGACAAATGCATCTACCTTATCTTGCTATGATGAATCCTTGCGCCTGCCGATTCGAAAATTGATGCAGGTACCATTTCATAATTATGTTTAGCGTGACAATTTCATAAACAGAGCTAATTGAATGAAATCATAAAAATCAAAATAATGGCTGAAGTCTATGTCACTTACTGGGCCAATCTAAAATAAGTTTTCAGAATAAGAAAATAAAGAAACCCAATGAAGAAAATAAACAGAAATTTGCCAGAATTGAGGAGGATGTGGGTGGATATCCTTAACCTGATTAAAAATTTTCAATCGGCGCTATGTTCATGTGATCGTTGAGTTCCAGCATATGTTCCTGTCATCCCAGATGCCAGGAGTGCTATCGCAAAAACCTTTGAGCTCCAGCTGAAAGGCAACAAAAAGGAGTTTCCAGTTTAAATCAATATCGACCTATATTGCCTACCTATATTGCCTTTCTGGATAACAGTTTACGTCAATACGAGCATACATCAAAGAAGATGGATCCGAGACTAAAATTTGCATACGATTTCCAGGATCAGGGTAGAGGCTATGCACACGAGAAATCCAGGTCCAATGTGAGCTATAAATTTTTTCCACCCTGGCTTCTCCTCCTGAAATATTTGAAAAATGAAAATAATTAAATGGCTAGATAACCCTGTTGTGTAAGATAATCCAGTTTACTTTACGATTCCATTGCACGTTATATAAGAAAGGCCGCAACTATGCCAAAACTGGAAATGGCGTAATCTACCTGCATCTTTACTTTGGCTGATAAATCCAATATGTTCGAACAGGCGCTCTCGCAAACTGTTCTGATCATAGTGCAATTTCCGAGAACTCGAACTTTAATTGAAGCCCTGGACGTCACTCATTCCTTCACCTCTCAGTACCAAACAACACAACACATACACGCAGACCACGAAAGAAGAGATTCAAATTTGAAATAAAAGATTATCCTACTTTCTCAACGGTTATGCTTTTTTTGGATTGCCAACTTTGCAAAAGCACACTGACACTTGCCAGTTGTGTAAAAAACTGACAGTCGACCGATTGCACGATGTTAAAAGATGTTGATTGAGGTTTAAAGTATTATTTGGAGAGCATCTTTTATTCAGTTTAAAAAAAACATAATTTACAATTTAAAGTAGGCTGACGTGTGCTAATGAGGGGTGCCCATGTAAGAACAATATCTTATCTTGTAATCATGATTCATGACTATTATAAGCAAATAACTGTATGGAGTCTTTCAGGTCATTGGACATATTGATTTTAACAGTCATGCTTGATGGGTCCGCCAGTAAAAAGCTGATAGGGTCAAATTAGATAAACTTTCTAAATTGGTAACGAGACATTTCATGTATTGCCGTAATGGTAGAGGAAACTAGGAAACTTAGAGGAAACTTATTCATGGGCATTTAATTCGGGAAACTCATTCCTGGGTATCAAACTTGAGTTGATTCATTGGTTGAGATGAGAAGTGTTTAGTGTTTTTGCTTGAAAAGTTTTGTTGAATATATATATTATGTTTGACAAATTGAATTCGGAAAAAAATGTTAATGAGTTTTTTTGTTGTTGTTGTTATTGTTGTCTTTGGTGATTTTCTTCTCAAGAGGTTGCTTTCTTTGATCTAGTTATGGATACTTATATGAGGTGGAATATAATTAAGGAAATATCTAACTAAATATAGCTAAGTTTGTCTACAACTTTTGCATAATCTAGCCAAAAGAATGAGGCTTTTCATACGAATAAGAGTTCTCGTCGTGATTACCTTGTGGTAGGCAGTGAGGGCACCATGGATGTCCTCACTACCTCAATCTCATGCTTCTCTAAATCTCATGCTTCTTTAAGTACGGAATAAAAACCTGATGCATGAAAAAAGTTGAACACATGCAGCAATAAAGGACTTGCAATTTGCAAATGAATGGGCTAAAGTATATAACTAATACAGATTAATGACTAATCAATATGAGAATAAAGGCTATACAAAGCAGAAAATATCTCTTGCAAAGCCAAGTTTCCCCTGATTAAGCTGCTCAAAACATTGTTACAGGGAAAAATAGACTCGTAGTTTAGTTATGGATAATTTTTCATTGTAAAGGAAGGTCTCACGGTTAGGTTTTTGGTATGAATTGCATTGTCAACCATGTAAATAAAAAGTGCACATCTGCCTATATGGAAATCAAATATTAGAGCTAGGTAGAAGCAAGCTATGTGATCTACATTTGTTTTTCCCTTGAAATTAACGCCATAACTCTTTAAATTGAAGCATATTTGTGTGAAGTCAATTGGTATATTACCAATATGAAAGACAACTCTCTTTTAGATTACATAAGCCTTTTATGTCCATAGGCAATAATGAAGAAAAAAGGAACTTGTCATATGGTACGATTATTATGACTGAGATAGAAGATCCCATAGCCTTCTATGGCATGCCTAAACTTTGGATGATTGATTCACAAGAATTTAGTAAAACACATTGAAACATTTTATACTCAATGACTTTTCTGTCCTTGCTTCAAATTGCTATTAAAATGTGAATTTATAGTGAGTTCAACTTGAATCTCTGGAAAAGATGTAAGATGTCCCTTAAAGTCTCTAGTTATGTTTTTTTCTTGTTGATGTGACTTAACGTTAATTTGTTTCAGCAATTTGTTTTGCTAATGTGGCATTTCATAATGTAACCAAGGGTGATTTTTATGTCTTGCTTTGTTATGTTTAATCGCCTTGCTTATTTATTTAGTCTCTGAGAAATGCGCATTTTTTGGGATATTTTTTTAAAGTGAAACTGTTTGTCCTATATTATAGTGTAATAGGAAGAATCTAGGTTTCTCATGTATACTTCTTCTCCAATGCACTTTGCTGATCTGATATGTGGGGTGCAAAACAATACAAATGGTAGATTCTAGAAATACAAATCCCAAAGATATTTCGCTACAGGCAACAGGACTTAAAAATGCCTTGGGATTGAAATTGACCAAGTTGAAAACACGACATATGATTACAAAACAAAGTGTTCAGGGGACATGGAATACTGATTCAAAATCTAAAGTGAGGTATAACTTATTGCAAGCTCTACTTAGTGCATTATACCAATGTTCCACCAAGTTTCCAGGACATGGGGACATTGGAGCGGGGAAATGCAACAATGGCCTATATAGAAGTTTCCCTCAAATTTTAGGAAATGTGAAAGGTGACGTTGGGGTCTTCAACATAGGGGAACTCGCCAGAATTACTACAAAATTTATATTAGAACACATAAAATTTGAAAGTTGGAGCATAAGTCATTAAAGTATTTAAGATTAATACAAGTTTACAACATACATCAAATGAAATAAAATGAAATACATCCATAGTCCATACATAAACTATAAGTGATAAAACAAAATCGGAAATACAACCATATTGAACAACGAAATGAAATCGAGGTTTACTGAGAAGGTAAATAGTGGATAGCATGGTTTATCATTTTTTTTTGATAAAAAAATGTCAAAGGAAAAGTGGGGATGCCATTCTTAGGAGGGAAAGTTTTCCCTTCTACATTTCCTTGAGTTTCCTTCAAACGATGACATGGGGGGGCTTTTCCAATGGAGTTTCCAAGTTTACGAGACGTGCAGGGGCAAGGAAGCATGTTTCCTACCCTTGGGGACGTGTACCCGTGTAACACTACATTACACGTTGCACACCAGGGATGCTAGAAAGCATTGTGATTCCTTGAAGATAGAATTCATGACTTAAATTTTAGTGAAATGTTAGGCTTGAATGGAAGACTTGGAGGCTTAAAATTTATTTCATGTTACCTTTATAAGGGTATTCTTTGACATTGTCCATTTAAAGTGCATTTTAAGTTGCTTGACATGATTGAACACGAGTATTGCTTTTGTTCTTGAATGAATTCCATTATTGACAATTTAGTTGCGAATCAGACTTTTGAGAAAGGTCTAAGTAATTGTACCAAGTTAGTATGTCCAACGGAAACACGATTCAACGTATTATTGGGATGGAAATATTGGTTTGATAATCGGTATTTGTTGATTATAGAAAGTTGAACTAATGGACTACTATGTGAATCTGTTTCTTTGAATGCATATTTTTTATGTCACAAAATATTGTTTGTGTTTTACAATATCATGAAGCTACAGAGGTACTGATGGTTTTCCATTATGTTTGAACAATTGATGTGGTAAAGCCCAAAATGATACCATGATTAAGAACGTCATGCTCATCCAGTAGATAAAATATATTAGGCAATGAATTGTTCTAGTGAGAACAAAATTCATAACACAACTTGCTTATGCAGTTTCGGTCCAGTTGGAAACAAATATTACATAGAAACCACTTAAAACTCTTACATTTGTTGGATTAACGACAAAGTGATATGAGGTGTTGGAAGCATGTTTTGAGTTTGTCATATGTTCATGTAAGGGAATCACAAGATATTCATAATGCCTTCCATCACTGTATGTAGATAAAAATAGCATTTAAAAATGGTGTACTCTATAAACTGTAGATAAAAAGACCATCTAAAAAATGTGTAGTCTACAAATTCGAAGATTTGGGTGAGAATAGGCAAATTTTTTGACATGATTTTGAAAAATTCCAATCGAGATTTCCAAAATCCAGGTTATAGCTATGAAGTTCTAAAATTTTGGGTGCCATTCAAAAATTCCTCTTCTGTAAGAAGCCCTAATTTCTCACACCAAAAACTGAAAATACTCGGAATCAAATTTCGCTTCGACGGAAAGATGTGCCCTTCAATGGAGAGTCATCCTAGCATACTTTTGCTGATGGATTGTGGAGAGAGACCCGAAAATTAAGAATCCCTAGCTTCTGCAGCTGCACAATGTCTTCTTCTCAGGTTAGCTCTGATACCATGTTATATTTTTATGATTCAAGCTAGCATTATATTAGGATCTTCAATTGATAGAATAACAAGCACAGCAATCAAACAAAAGAGACAATAGACACAAAGATTTTCCTTGTGGAAACCATAAAGGTGAAACCCCACAATTTCCTCAGAGATAGAATCAACACCAAAAGTGAATCCCCAAAACATAATGATGATCTCCCGACAACAATAGTCTCTCTCTTGTCCCAGCAACTTCTCTCTCACTCATACACCTTAGTGAGTGAGTGTGTGTGTGATAAATAGAGAGGCTCACTCTCTATTTATATTCTTTTGTTCACTTGATTTCCACTTCAAAATGCCGGCCCCACTTAACAGTTACTTACTAGGGTCAACATCTCTAGGAGAGTCTAATAACCCTAGTGCCCCACAACTATGGGGACTTTTCCCTCCGATCAACAAGGAGGGTTAACCTTGACACAATTGTGGGGACTACTGCCCCAACTTACAATGGAGGGTTAACCTCAATGACTTTACATGACTTGTTTACATTATTGAATCTCCTAATCACAACATCGGGGCATAAACATCGGGGTACAATACATAAGATATACAAGTGAATACATTCTGAAGTTACATATACATCAACACAAAGTTGATTCTGAAAGTCTGGAACATCATAATTGTCCAATCAAGGAATCAAAAGTGTATAAAGTTTAAACAATACAAAATGACATCACATATATAAATGTATCTGAGGAAAACTAGCATCTGGCTATCTAATATCAATGTCCTCTTCCCCTTTTACGGGAAAATATCGTGGGTCTTTTGTCAGGCCTGCCCCTAGCACTAGAAGTAGCAGCATAAGGCCTTGGCCCTACATATAAAACTAGATGGTGAGTGATGAATGGAGGACTAGATGCATCAATCGATATAGAAGGTGCTGGTGATGCTAGCACATCACCCTCCATGGTGTCTCCAACCACCTCCTCCTCCTCCTCTTCTTCCTCCTCCTCCTCTTTCCCCTCCTCTTGCCCCTCCTATAGCCATGCAGGTGACTCCTCCATGATAGGAGTCTTAATATCCACCCTCCACTTAGACACTATAACAATATTTTCTAAGGATATGGCATTTGCATCTGGTTCTTTATGTATCTGTGTCATCCACAAGTGGAGGTTGTAATGGACATACACCAAGTCATTAAGACATGTGAACTTCAACTTGCAAGAGGGTAATAAAAAAATTTATGAGTCTAGAGGGTAATCAATTAATAAATTATAATATATTAGAGGATCATAGATTCATAAATTGAATTAAACATTTAAATGCAATATGATTTGTTGAAATTCTAAGTTCCAAGTTTTTAACCTGCTGCGTCTCTTTGCATGTATTTTTTCAAATACACTCCAATTTCGATCACATCCCAAAGCTGTACAGGTTTGGCTAAGGATTTTGATGGAAAATTTCCCTAAATTTGGTGTCCTCACACCATAGGTTTGCCACCAAGTGGCTACACCAAACAAGAAATAAAGATACCTAAATTACATTTCATTACATTCAACTTTGGAAAACTAAAATAGGAAATAAATATAAATAAATCATAAATCATCTTTCAAATAAAGGTGAAAACTTAAAATGCTCTAATAAGTTAATAACTTACTTGGTGTTTGTGCTAGAAATTGTTCCTAGACTACAAAGGAACATGCTAGTACAATCTCAGAATAAAAAACATAAATGGAATTGGTTTTTGTGATTTCTTTGGTTGGAAAGTTCATTAACAAGAAGGTAAATAACCAACAAACTAATACAAACACTAAATCATGAAACAACCTGAAAGACTAAGATATAAATGCATAAAGGATCAATATAAACCATGAACATCATAAGCACAAGACTGGTTCTGTCCACAATGCATGAGCATTTACATGAAAAAAAAAACATTAAACAAGAAATGAAGTCATAAATTGAGTGATCAAACAGATCATAAACAAAAAACAATACACAAGACATAAATGGATTATATGTATATATAGATTAATCTCAGTCTTCAGCACTTACATGAGAGTTAATAGTATCAGTTTGAACATGCATCCCCTAAAATCTCCAGCTCTAAAGCCCTTCTTGACAACAAAAATTGAACCTCACTCTCATTCACTTTCCTACTTTTATCATTTACCAACTAAAGTAGTTCTATAACTGCCATATTTGTTTTTTAGGTTGAAACTCAAAATAGTTACAAAAGGTAGTTCTATGTTAAATACAACAAAAATACACTATAACAAACTAAAATACTTGACAACTCGCCCCTAGATGGAATTCATAACTTCTTAGTTGCTTCTTCCAACATAGTGATCCCCTCTAAGGCATGAGATTGCTTCTTAGTTCGCTCCTGTTCTATTTCCAAAATTCTAAATCTATTTAATAACCCTTCATTCTACTTGCTTAACTTCTGAACTTGCTGGGTTAAATGTTCAGATTGACTCTAGATTTCCCTTTTTCTCTTTAATGCTTCTTTCGAGACAACTGTAAGTTCTTGATAATGGGCATTAATTTCCTCGAGGTCTTCTCTTAATCCCCTATTGGTCATTACCAGCCTGTCATTAGTTTCATGATACATTTACCAAAGAAATCAGAACAAGGGTTAGACTTTGGGATAATAAATAACGTTTTAAGACATTGAAACCCATATAATACATAATAAGGCATTAAAAATAAAACCTAAGAAAGAAGAGAAATAAATAAAAACAAACTATAACCTATAAAAACAAAAAAAGCATCTAAAATTATTAAAATCTCAAACAAGCTCAAAATAAAAAGTAAATAAGAAATGAACCTTTGAAAAAAAAAGCACACAAATACTAGGAACAATTTCCAGTCTTAACACCTGGAATGGATTCAGTCCTGTCACGAATAGCATCACCAAAGCTAAATACTCTAGTACCATCCCAATACACCTCTATCTCGTGATTACTGCATTGTGAGTGTCATAACTAGGTAGCATCCTCTGAATACAAGTGAGAAGCCCCCCCAAAACCTTACCATCAAAATCAAAATTGCATTTGTAGGAAAATGCGGGGTTGAGGAAGAGTTTTGCTGCATCAATGGGTCGATGAAGCATCCCATTCCATTGAGTATCAATCAAATTCCATAACAACATGTGCCTGTTATGCCCTGGGGTACCCTTTCCCACATAGAAATTTTGAATGGCCTCTTTGGCCCTATCCATGGCTTAATATAAATATCCCATTGCGGGCTTATCACCATCAACAAGTCTCAAAACCCTTACTAAAGGTTCACTCACTGAGCACACTTCCTCCATTCCCTTCCAGAAGGATTCAATGTACACCAGCTTGGCAATGGTTTTCCCATCCTTTCTCATGTTGTAAGCACAATCATGCCACTCATCACAAACAAACATTTGCTTCAACTCAAACTGACATTGAAGCAAAGACTGAAGAGTAATAAATGTGGTGGCAAAATGCGTGATTGTAGGACACTTCAACTCCTTGTTTTTGGTGTGCTTCCTCATGAGACTAAGAACAAAGCATGGTTGTAAATGAACTTGGGGATGCTCCTAGATTGATCAATCACCACCTTGATAAAGGGAATTTTCCTCATATCCTCCAACATCAAATCAATGTAATGAGTTGCATATGGAGTCCAAAACAAATAGGGGTACCTATCCATAAGCATCTTTCTAGCAACCACATAATTAGTTGCATTATCTGTAATAACTTGCACAACATTGTGCACCCCAATATCCTAGATGAACCCATCCATCAACTCGCATAAAAGTGTTGCATATTTTACATATGCCGACTGATTTTACAAACATGGTACCTCTAGGACAATGTACCAAGAAGTTGATAAGGGTTCTACCCTTATCATCTGTCCACCCATCTAGCATGACTGTGCATCTAGTGCTCTCCCATGACTACCTAAACTCTATCAACCTAGCATCGATGTCCATCTTTTCTGCTTGAAGGTTTGGGCCCTGCAACTCCTCAAAGGTGGCACTTTTATACCCTGGGCCAACTACTACAATGGCATCACACATCAGCTTCCAAAATGGATTGTTTTTAAGAATGCCGAGAGGTATGTGACTCTATTAAAGACACCTTCCCATTACCTGTTTGCTTCTACCTTTTCTGAGTTCTTTATAATTAACTTGATAGAAGGTTGTGATCCTGGTCCAACAAAATGGGATGAGAGCCTTGCCCTCCCAAGATGTGAAATTGTGGAGCCCCTCCCATTACCCTAACCGATAGTGGTAGATAGAGATGCCCCTACACTTCTTTCTTGGCCAAAATCTGCAAGCTCTGCTTTGTTTCCATCGATCTCATCCTTATTTCTCATTTTTTCATGGATGGTGTCATGGACAGATCTCATGACTTCTAGGTTCACTGTAGTACAAAGGCCAACATCATGGCCATGTAGTTTGGCTAGATGGTATTTCAACCTGTTAACCCCTACCGACATGTGATGCCCACATAATTTGCAACTCAGATTTTCCTATTTGTTCCATCCTCGAGCTCACCATACTGCAAAAATGGGTCCAATATCTTTGGCATTTTTGCAATTGGAATGCTTCAACTCAAATGCAACCCTAGGGCACAAAAAAAAATTACATTAAACTCCATTGGAAAAAAATAGCAACATTCTTGCTTAAAAAATCAGACCTCTATATTTAGATTTTAGGCCATGAAGGATAAGAAGAAGAGGTGGCTAAGAATTAAAAAAACAAGCATGCTATTTTCCATTCTAATTTTTTAAGCCCCCTTTTACATTGTGACAGTTTTTCATATTTTTGGGTGTGTAAATCAATGGAAAAATAGAAAAAAAAATAACAAAGAACTAGACAAAGAAATATGCAAGAAAAATGCAAGAAATCTTTCAAACAATCCATGGAAAAGATAGAAAAACAATGAGATAAAATGTACATACCTGTGAGGAATCTTGAACACTTGCTCCACAAAAATCCTTGATTGAGACAGTAAATGATGTTTGAAAGCCTCCAAAGGTGTTGGTGGTCTCCTCAAGCCCTTCTCCTATTCCAACAAATGTATTTTCCAAATGACATAACATAACCGTCTTTTTCCCTTTTAAAACCGCGGATTGGAGGCCTAGGCGATTTTTTGGATCAACTCGCAACTTTTAAGGAAAAATCACGTTTTTTAAGGAAAAGTTGCGCCTTCATGATTTATTAAAAAAGCGCGACTTTTGCTCACCGAAAAAATCGGCTTGGACCAAAAGTCACAAGTTTTTCAATTTTTCGCAAGAAGTTGGCAAGGTTTTCAAAAATGGTTTAAAGTATAAAACAAAGAGAGAGGACAAATGACATACACTATTGAAGTAAGAGATGAAGAAGAGAAGTTTCCGTAGAGAGGTGGCACTATTTCCAATAGAAGGTAAAACATCATGCTTCGCATGGCAGTCTGAAAAAAGTCCGTACAACAGCCTGTAGCAGACTGTATAGTCACACATGTGGGCACATTTCCCAAGAAAGATGACTGTCATTTATTGTAGACCATACAGTCCATACAGTAGAATTTTTAGGCACGTGTGGCCTCAAAAATTGAGGCATGGAGAAGAGCATGTCGTACAACACGTGTGGGAAGATCGTACAATTGTTATTTTGGCATAGATTTTGGGGTAGATACTGTTGTTTTATATTTGTGAAATTATATCAGTGAGGGTTGATTTAAAAATTCATTGTATTGAATTTTTTCTCAGAAAACTTCTCGTAATAAAATATTATTATTCAGGGTTTTCCCCAAGTTGGGGTTTTTCCCGGTCTTATGACCAAAAATATGTGTTTCATGTGTTTGATACTTCAGTGTTTAAGAAGATCTTGAAGTGGTGGTTTTTAATTTCAAATTTAAGAGTAATTTTTTTATTAAAATCCCTAGATGTTAAGGTGTTCGATGGAATGTGTGAATGGAAGTTTTCATATTAATGTCAATTATTTTCTTTAGTGACATAGACCTGAGGTACCATCCCGAGAATATCTAGAAGTGCCCAAAAGTTTCCCCAAGATATATTAATTGGAAGAAAAAAGTTGTAGTTCTTATTTAATGGTTTAGTAAACATAGCATTAACAGAAAAAGTAGTAGTAGACCTTCCAAAGTGTTGACTCTAGAGGCAATGCAATTAGATTCTTCATTTTCTTTCCAGTTACCATATTACCTCATCAATCTCATCCAATATATTAAACATATCAACCATCTTACAGCCCTATATTGGAGACAATCAATTATTGAATTTAAGTTATGATCTTGGAAAAAAATACTTTAATAATCAATCCACTATAGCATTCAATGACTTGAGGCATCCCTCTCAAACTATTGGATATTGAAATTAGTAAACATTGATTGTAATTTTAAAGAAAATTCAACCATAATAATGTCTAAAGAAGTTTTCATTGGTATTTCATGTCATCATATTTATTCTTAGACTCTGTAAAATAATATGTAAATTAAGCATAAAAACAAGAAAATCGAGGCAGCTTAGCATACATACAAAGAAAGAATAATCGATTCTCAAAATGTCACTCGATCAATTTAGATGATTGACCTTTTGGATCCCTGGCAATGGGAAAAAAATTAATATCTGGAATGATAAGGTTCTCAGGCTCACCCCCATTGATGAAGCCAATTTTCCCAATCTTAAACTCCAGATGCAAGAAATGGGATATAAAAAGCTCTACGATATATCATCTTGCGACGACAGTGGGAATTGGAAGGAATGGAAATTATTGCAGCCCCCAGAGCACCTTGATGAAGAAAAAAAAACCTTCACCTCCCTTCTGCATGGCAAATCCCCCTTAAATATCCAGGATCGAGATATCAAAGGTTGGGGAATTAACGGGCACTACATAGTAAAAGAAGGCTTCAAAATTATAAAAAGCAATGATGCTAACCAAAAGGAAAACATCTAGAATAAGGTATGGAACCCAGACTGTATACCCAAAGTTAATATATTCTTTTGGATGTTAGCTCAAAATAAATTGCTCATGCTAATAATTTTAGAAAAAGAGGATATGAAGGGCCCTCAAGATGTCCTCTTTGTGCCACCGATAGTGAAATTGCTTTGCATATTTTCCTAACTTGCCATGTGGAAATCCAAGTTTGGGAATGCTCCCTCAGACCTCTGGCTGTCAAAGGTAGGCTCCCAAGTAATATCTCAGACATGGTTTTCAACTAGAAGACATTCTACCCTGCCAAGATCGTAGGTAAACCCACTATGTTGCATATATGGAACACCATTCCTCAAAACATCTGCTGGAAAATATGCCTTTCAAGAAACAAAGTAATTTTCGATGGGAAAAAGTCTGATCCTAGGCACATTGCCATCAAAGTTCAGAATATGATTTCCAAAAACTTGAACAACAAATCATCTTGAAAGAAACTGAAAAGATCAGCCCTTCGGAAGTAACATTCTGGAAAAAATTATGCTTGCAAAGCTCCCATCAAACCAAACTCCTTCCTTCAAACTAGGAAATATGGAAGGACAAGAAAGATTTCCATCAATGGAAAAAGAATCTTCACTGCCATACTCTCTTCTTTGATGGAGCATCAAAAGAAAACCTACGGAAGGCTAGAGCAGATGGAATTATCTTTGGTCTTGGAGGACACCCAATGGTCTCTTATGCTTGCGGGATAGGAATAAAGTCCAATAACTAAGCAGAATGGCTTTCCCTCTTACTAGGGATCGAAATTGTTAAAAATGAAAACATCAGCAAGATCATTGTTTTCAGAGACTCCAAACAAATAATTCAGAAAATGAGGAATGGACGCACTAACGGGACAACCAACTGCAATCGTTTGCATAAAATAATCATCAAGAAGAGTTCCAACCTTCAGGCCACTTATTATCACATCCTAAGATAGAACAACAGTCAAGCAGACAAAATGGCCCATCAAGGAGTGAAGAACAAGACATGCATGGAGAACAAGCAATCTTCGGACATGTTCCTTAACCTCTTGAATTCCATGGGATCCCTCCATCCCTCCTCTCCAATTGCTCATTTTCATCTCTCGAGCAAGCACCCATCGATGCGTCCTAACTATCACAGCTGCTCTACCAATGCCTGGATTGTTGCAATCAAGTGTCTGTGTCCCTAACCAAAGGATTACACAAGTCTCTACTTCACCTGCATTGATGATGCCATCAATAGGAAAGATCTCAAGCACCCTTGAATCATGAAATAAGAGCTTAACTCTATCAGTACAGGTTTACCTAGCTCGAATTGTGAAATTGATGATCACCACCAGATCGTGAGTGAAGAGCAAGCACCTTCGAAGATAATATAGGACAAGGCTTGGATACGAAACTGCAAAAATTATAGACCACCTCTCACAGTTTTACTGAAATTTTGCTGATATACATTTTAATTTATTATGTTTTTTTGCTTATTTTTGAACAACCAATTTGCCAAACAATACCCATACAGGGGTAGTCTCAATCTTAGGAAAAAAGTCAGAAATCTTCTCTTCATTGTAATCTATCTTCACACCTCTATTAGCTCTATTACAATAGAGCAATTTTTGGATCCCAGTTTTGTACAAGGATGGTTGTGCTCAGATCTTTTTTATAATTATTAAATTTATCCGGTTACTGTAAAAAAAAATGACTTGAGGCATCACTGTCAAACTATCGGATATTGAAATTAGTAAAAATTGATTGTACTTTTAAAAGAAAATGCAACCACAAGAATGTCTAAAGAATTTTTTATTGGTATTTCATGTCATCATATTATTCTTAGACTCTGTAAAATAATATGTAAATTAAGCATAAAAACAAGAAAATCAAGGCAATTTTAGCATACATACATAGAAAGAATAATTGATTCTAAAAATGTCACTCAATCAATTCAGATGATTGACCTTTTGGTAATTGGGAAAAGTTTATCTTTTTGTTATTTTTAACTTTTTTCAGGGGGCGCACTAGAGTAGGGATTGAATTCAACATTATGCAAGTTCACTTGTTTTACATGTATTTTTGTCTAATTCATACAACATTTACATTAGGTACACAATATCAAATTTTGGTACTTAGCTTCTATTACTAAAATTCTCATAGTGGTACTTATTGTTAGATGTCATCTCCAAACATACCAAGACCCACTTAACATAATCTTATTTTATACTAATTGATCCAAAATGGATCAATATATAATTTGTCATATATATTAGTACTGCTGCAATGGAAAATTGGATCCAGATTTGTAGGGCCCATTTTAAGGGTAAATCCTATTTTGGTAATTTGGGCTCCTATAACTTCCAAAACCTATTTTAGGTATTCAATATATTTTTTAAGGATAAAAACTTTTCAAATGAAGTTCCCAACACAAACATTGTTCTACACATTGAGAGCTTTCCAACGATCCAAATACACCTCAACTGGAATCCATACAAAAAATTTATGTTTCCTACAAGTTGACCAATGATTTGAACACAACAATACTAAGTGGATGCCATGTCAAACATCATTTCTCACACATCTAGAGATCATCCCATGTAGACTATAAAAAAATATCTAGAAGGCCCATAAGCCTAACCGTGATTAACAGTTAGGGCATACAAAATACATAACCCTAACCCTAGATGACTATGACAACATGTTAAACTAATAAACACTAAACCATGAGGAAAAGAAGGGCTTTAGATCCTGTTGTATTGATTCAATATTCCATAGAATACCTACGCAAAGGAGTGGGACTTCTTAGAAGAACAAGGGAAGTAAGAGATATTCTAACAACAATTCAGGCCATGGTGTCTCTTGTAACTCCATAATGAGTCCATCTTTCCTTGTATCTTGCATTTATGTATGAGAGAAAAGTACAAGGCATAATCCACGTCTTTTTGCTATATTTTCCCACATTTTTCAAGTTATTAGATTCATCATTTGTGGCCCTATACCCAAATTAAAAACGTATAGGAAGTGGGGAATCAACAAACCACAACATATTCTTCACAATTCAATGAGTTTTGTTGAAGGATACATTACCAAATATAGGTATGGATCCTGTCATTTAAGATTCATACCCAAATTTAGGAATTGGTTTGGATGTTAACAAAACTGGGTCAAAATCCTCTATGTCAGCTACGTACAAAAAAATAGCACATAATTATCATTAATGATCATAACAACCTCATGACTACTGACCCATTTTGCATATCTTGATGTGTGATGTTTAGAGGGATATTCAATACTCCTTATGTGATTAGTTTTTACTATGACCTCCTACATCGCATCAGCATGTAATGTTAATGAAATAAGGAATGATATAGAATGCAAGATTCAAAATGGACCAAGTCTATGATTAACAAAGTATTGGAAAGTACAAAGCAATAAGCATTGGAAGCAAGGGCACCTAAAACCTCTATATAAGAGGTATCTAATATGAATCTTACATTACCTTGACATATTCCAATCAATTAAAGGATCTGGTAGCATACCAAGCAAGTTATAAATTCTAATAGTGTTGATTTTTGTACCTGAGAAGTTGTTTCCCTAGTGATTTTGGCCTAAGTCACTAAAAGGGGAAAATAACATGACCCTTGCATTAAATGACTTAAAATGAGCATTTAATTCCACTTTAGATATTAAAGTGACATTTTGATAAATTTAAGGTGAGGTGAGTAAAATTATTTTGGAGAGAATTAAATCAACTTTTATTCTCAGCTATCCATCTAAATCAATGTGGGCCCTTGGATTAGATGTCTCTTCACTTCTCTAGCATCCAAACAAAAAGGAAACATAAAGGCTTTTCATATCGTTCTTTCCATGAGATTTGAGAGAGAAAGAGAGAAAAGTCGATTTCTTGAGAGGAGAAGGAGAACGCAGTAGAGAGAGGGAGCACATGCATGAATTCCAAGAAATCGTACAACAATATGTACTGCATTAATTGCACAAAAAACCCAAGGAGAAATGGTAGCACGCATTAACAAGCAACAACGCAAATTTTGAGATGGTGACAAAATCCTTACAACATTCGTATGACATCTATACAACATTAATTTTTGGCACGATTTTTGAAAAATAGAAAATTTGCCAAGCATGATTTTCGAGGTTCATACAGCCTAATTTGGGACTATCTATGCACTGTTGGGTTGGAACGCCTTCCAAGATAGATTTATGGGTTTGTTGGTTGAGATAAGTTGTATTCATTTGTTGCATTATTTTGTTGAAGAAATAAAAATAACTCTCAAACAAGTTTTTCCCTTGTGGGTTTTTCCTGGGCAATTTTCGAAAATTATGGTGTCCGTCAATTTTTGTGTGTGATTGTCACAAAAAGATGTGTTAGTGAATTTTTCCTGTGTTTCATGTTTAAATTGTTAATGTGAAAGTCATTAACAGCTGAATGTTATGGGTTTTGGAATTAAACAATGACTATGTGATTGAAACCACGTTGGCGAAAAGACACTTAAAAATTAACATGGTATTAGAGTTGAGTTGAAGAAAGGGACAGGAATCAGATTTGTGAATTTTCAGACTGTCAATGAGTTTCTTTTGTCAGTGGAAAACACCTTGTTGAAGCTTGAATTTGCAGTGAAATGGCTACAGGACTTAGGTTGGAGGATATGCTAGATGAAGCTGGGAATTTTGTCGCACGAAAAGCGAGGTTGGTGATTATATTGGAGGAAAATAAACTTTGGGATGAAGTGATTGATAATACACAAGAAAATACTATTCAAATTCATGCTTCCATCGATCCACAAGCACTTGCAGCCTTCAACAAAAAGGATATAAAAGCTAGAATGACCATTCTAGATGTAGTTAAAGTCCATGCTATCCTACATTTCTCAAGCAAAGACCATGCATATAAGATGTGGAATGCTTTGACATGCTTGTACAAAAGCTCAAATGAGAACTAAAAAATGGTGTTGAGAGAAAATTTGAAGAGAAATAAGATGGCCAAAGTAGAGGGAGTGACTTCCTACCTTACTAGAATATCTTAGGTGAGAGATGAGCTTGTAGTGCGAACAGTTGTGAATGGGGTTGCAAAGCCTAGGGTTGTTTTTGGTGAGGATATAGTAGCCAAGGAGAACTTGCCTTCTTGGGATTGATTTGATATATTCTAATTTGTGTTGTCCCATGTCCTCTATTTCTCTGAGAGGTTTTGAGTACTATGTGATATTCATTGATGATTATTCTAGGAAGACCAAGATCTACTTCCTGAGGAGCAAGAAATCTGAGTAGGTCTTGTAGAGGTTCCCAGAGTTTAATCTCTTGTGGAAAACCATACTGGGAGGAGGATTCGGGCACTCAGATCAGATAACGAGGGTGAGTATACCTCAAACTAGTTCGATGAGTATTATAGACATGAGGGCATACAAAGACAGTTGACGGTACCATACACTCCTGAGTAGAATGGAGTAGCATCATTATAGTTGAACACAAAACTGCATTTCAAGGTTAGGCTCAACCAATATACATTACGTCAGTGTAGAACAAGTGTTTCAAAGGGATTGTTGGCCAAGTTGTTGATCCATGCCAATGGTGTAAAACTAACGAAGGATAGAGACAATGCTTGGTAGAATTTAAACTACTATAGTAAGGATAAATACAACCTCAATTATGAGCCCTACATACAGCTTGCTAGATCTCAAACAACCAATGATCTCTTTGCATGTCCACAATGTTGAGGCCATGGGGTAATTTACTTCAAAACCCCTACCCACTCCTTTGGTTTCCTCATCTCCAAGAAAAGATCATCAGGCGCTCGATAAGTGCAACAAAAACCTAAGACCAATTTACAGCCCTGGGAATATTGCCATGGAGTTACATTTTTCATATTGGACATTCTAAACTAAAAATATGCCAAGAATGAAAATTCTTGAGACTGAAAAAAAAAAGCTCCACTATGAGGTAACTAATTTCTGAAATGAAACACCAAGAAAGAATACACTTGCAAAACCCACTTATGAACACCCCCACTCTCCAATCTAAAATCTCAAACATAAAAAATATACAAAAGGAGATGAGATCACGACAAGCCTTATTTAAATAGGAAATGAAAACATGACAACAAACCCTTAACACTGAGGTCCAACTAGTACAAAAAGGGAAACACCACCCCCCTCCCGCTTGCTAACGTTAAAAAGGTGATACATGTCAGGTTTAATGAAGAATCCCTCCATTGAACATTATAACATTACCTTCGAGTATGTGGATCCCCACAACACCATATCTTCGACAGACCCCTACAAATATTCACATCCTTCCTTCACAACATAATGGATCTTAAGGGCGCCAACTTCACATTTTTCATCCATTTCAATTCATTAGGAAATCATCTCTGAGCTCTAAAATCCAAGCGAAGGTTTTTCTTCATCTCCGAGCTCTAAAATCCAATCAAAGGTTGTTCTTCATCCCCAACGAGATATTCTTACATGCGGACCTCACTAGGTCCTAGATTACAAAGTTGGAACATGCCAAGGAGATGCTAGTATCATTACAACCGACAAGGAAATAGGAAATCATTAAGTATATTCGAGCCATTATTTTATATTCCCCTCCCCTTAGGCACTCCCAACTTCAGTTATCTTTATGACTAACCCGTTGGAAGCGACAATGGGGCTCAAGTATTTCAATAGGTTATTGGAACAACAAAGGATCATTCTTGTCATTGTTGGGCATGATGAACGACTCTCTCAATTCATTTGACATCCACATTATTTTCAAAGGAGAAGGAAATCTGCAGTGGTGATTTTGTTCTCGACAGTTTCAGACCTCGAACAGGTCTATCATCAGGAGAGGCTTCCTTAGAAGTCTTCACGAGGTAAACTAGATCTTTTAATTCTTTATTAATATTTGTTTATTAAGTGGGCTAGGGTTTCGACATTGTCATTTTTTTATTTAGTGAAATTCATTTTTTAAGTTTTTTATTTTATTATTATTAACAATGTATTTTTTAGGTTCTTCTATTTTAATTATTTAGTTTATTTTTAATGTTAAAAAATCTTTTTTAATTACTTAGTTTTGATTTTAAAAAAAATCAATTTAATATTGGTTTGTTATGTTTTTAATTCAAAGTTTTATTGTTGTATAAGGTTTTAGGTATTATTTTTTTAGGTTAATATTTTTATTAAATAGTTTTTAGATGTAGTTGTTTTTAGATTATTTTTAAAATAATAAATAGTTAGGTAATTTTTTTAATATTATGGTTAGTATTGTTAATTATTTAGCATATTAGGTAATTTAGTGTATTATGTATTTTTATGTCCCCAACAAGGGGATATATATGAATCGCTTAGGCCTATTAATTGGGGGTTTACATGAGAATTTTTTTTTTGTTTTATAAAGTGTTTGCATAGTTTAATTTTCAGGTGTATTAAATAAAAAAAAAATAAACTATTTTTTTCATGTTCATTGGTTTGTGTAGGTGACGTTTCTCTAGGGTCTTGTGCCCCAAGACTTGGCGACAGGCTCTCATCACCAAAGTTTTAATACAACCAAAATTTTAATGCAACAATAATGTCAAACAACAAATAAAGTGGGTGAAATTAATGGAATTCGATGCACTTAAGGATGTGCATAATAATTACTATGCATTGATACCCTCAATTTGAAAACAACCTCTCTCTGGATCACAATATTTTGGATGCCACCCTTGCATTAAGTCCTTGAGTCTTTTCAATGCCATGCAGCTATTGCTCCCATCCTCTAGATTCCAACGCTCTTAAACCTTCTCTCAAATTCCTTCCATCGCCAATGCTTGTAAGAAAGTCCAACACTTGAGGCCTTTGTGTCAAAAACCCTAAATTCAAACCTGTGATGTAGTGCATGGACACCAAGTGTCTTTCTCCATACATGTATGTGTATCAAATCCACCTTGGTGTTGTCCTTCTCCTTCCTTGCACACTCTCATTTGATTTAGGAAGCTCATCGTCCTCTGTTCGATTTAGTGGATCAGTGGGAACTGAATTAAATTTATCGATGTCATTTGATTGAGTGGCTCATCAAAACAAATAAGGTTCTATTTTTTTTAAGTTGCTCCTTTTTGTTTCCTTACTGATGTGATGTGCTTAGGTGGTGATTCTGTAGGATTAGCATATATAACAACCGATGCACTGAATTGAGTGATTACATGATTGCTATGGAATGCCACGGGGTTGGAATTCTAATTTATAAGGGTTAGCCAGGGTTATCCAAGCTCTGTGGTGAATTGACCAAGTGAATGAATGAAATATTAAACAATTACGTGGCTATGGTATCGCTTATGATTATTTCATGCTAGTGATAAGATTTCTGATTACCAAGGACCTGGACGGACTTTCTCGAGGCACGAGGGAAAGGGGAAAGCACATCCATCTTTATCATAAACCCAATGTGAGAAAGTATTGCTGCATAAAAAAGATAGCTCATCGTCCTCTGTCCGATTTAGTGTATCGATGGGAGTTGAATTAAATTTATTGATCTCAACTCGAAAATGATGGTCCATTCTGCAATTTTGCTTTTCTTACTCGTCATAGTTGTCTTAATGTTTCGTAGGGACAGTGGGTTTGCAAAGTATAGTGAAGAGGAAGAGCATTCGGATATAGTGGTTCTCGATAGAGAACCATTCGACAAGGTAAATATAAGCACTACACTATCTAAAAATATAAAATACAAATTTGAATTACCTTTTCTTTGATTGTAAATAAAGCTTGCTTGCTTTTGAATTACCTTTTCTTTGAATGTCAATAGAGCTTGCTTGCTCTTGCTGACAGGCCTTTGTTATAAACGGAAAGTTGCAAAGTGCTATCTTAGCAACATTCTTGGTGAGCAATTACCAGCTGGATATAGCACTACTCGATACATAACCATTCGATAATGTAAATATAAGCAGTACACTATCTAGAAATATATAAAATAAACATTGTGAATTACCTTTTCTTTGAACATCAATAAATCTTGCTTGCAGACAAACACTTGTTATTGAACAAAGCGCAGAAGTGGAAGTTTATCTATCACAAATTACAAGTGCATACGACGCTCCTCTGCCACTAGAATTAAGTAATTTGCATCTGGTAAGTAATTTGAAACTGTTAATATCCATGAGTTGTATCCCTTTAAATGTGGGCAAAGACTTGGTTCTGGTGATTCTAATTTGTAGTCATGATGTGTGATTTCAGCCTCAAAAGCATTTTCATCATGGGAGGCGAAGGATCCATAGCCAAGATGTATTACGGTACAAGAACGTCAAGAAAGTGGTGATGTGTGACATCGATAAGGTCTAACCATCGGTCTTCATTAATTTATGGTTTTATTGTTTTTATTTTGAATTTTTCTATATGAAATACTATGAAGTCAATTGAATATTGCGTGAGAACTTGTGTTGGTGCACTCTCGTTGAATCAGTATCGTTGGCTTTCTTTTGTTGTTGGTGTGTGAAGTATTGGACCAGTTGAAGACTCTTGTTGCACTCATGACTGTTTTTTCCTACATTGATAAGTTGGGTTGAGAGACCCTTTACATCGTTGAGAAGTTGTGTTGAAAGACTTGTGCATTCTAATTGAAGTTGTTGTAAAGTAAAAGATTGAAAAGCTTGTATTGAATGGAGCTGCGCAAAATATTGTGAATGGTATTTCCCATCACTCAAAAAGATTGTTGGTGGTTGGATTAGATTGGTGTATGGTTGCTCCTCCACACATGTTCAAAGGTGGCAACTTCCATTATAAAACTCTTTAATTACAGTGCATTAAATAAGTGCATATTCAATGCAATGTATGGCATTAATTACAGTGGATTATATAAATGCATATTCAATGCAATGTATGGCAACATTGGTTGAAAAACTCCACAAAAATACACGTCCTCTTCAAAGGCAAGTGAGGGTAAAGTTATTGATTTTTTTATGTCAAAGGGAAATATGGATATTAACATTTGTTAATTACTTCAACTTATGTATCGTTAGATTAGTATTATGTATGCAATTAAGTATTTTGCTATATTCAATTGGGATTTTTATTTTTTTCAATTACTAGTGATAGTTGAATGGAAATTCTTGGCATTCTTATGGAATGTGATACTTTTATATGGATTCAAAGGTTAGTTGAGCAATTCAATATAATAGAATTTTATCATATCTTTCACAAATAGAACTTATAAGTGGAGATAATGGAAAATCAAGAAACTATAATTGTTTTTATATGGAATTCAATGCAGTGAAGGATGTGCATAATAATTACTGTGCATTGATATATGCAATTTGAAAATAAGTAGATGCATGCATGTATGAGCTATACGTGTTGTGTTTGCATATTAGTTGCTCTCCTCCTTAAGTCACATCTTTAATTGTATGAGAGTTTCCTATGTTTTGAGCAAGGGTTGCAGCAAACGCTCTACTTCTCTTGGCTCGCTTGCACATAGCCCTACTCTACTCTGCTTTGTAGATGAATTGATTGCAATGAACCATAACCTTTTTCTTTTTGCATAAAATTTATTCCAAAATCTAGCTACTCTCTCTACATCATCGATACAATATGAATTATGTGTTTGTCCATTCATGTTGCATTTGATTGGTAGTCTCTCCTTATCTGATCATAAAGAAATGTGACAATCATGCAACTGGCCTTGGATCCCATTACTCGATTTGGCATGGTGAGCATTATGGATTACTACTTTAATGCAGGGATAAGGCGACCACCAAAATGGTGAGCAGAGCACAAGGTATCTAGGCATCTATGTTTCCACCCATGAAGAAAGATTTGATTTTATGGTGTTATGAGAGCTAGATATAATGGACATGGGAAGCTCAAAACTATGTGCCACTCACCAGTTCAACTATTTTGTGCACAAAAATGAAATTCTATAATTTCTTATATCATATCTATCTAATGCACATGAGTCCAGGTTTTGAATCTCCGTATATCTTTCTTCTGTCGTTTAACATTTAGTTTGCCGACATGAATTTACAGTTGGGAGGTCTCTAATGCTTGGCTAATTCTAATGAGCGAATTGTATTGGTATTTTAGCATGTGGTTGTGCAAATTCGAGTCTTAGGGTTCCTCTAATCTGAGTTTTCTCACAAGTGCATGGCTAATTTTGGCTAATTTTATTTCATTTTGATAATGGAACAATTCTGATTTTGATTATCGAACCAACAACTGGACTGGTTACAGAAGCCCAAGTGTAACCCTACGAATAGAGAGTCAAGATAATAGCAACAAATATTAGGAGAGTCAGTATAATGAGATTGCTTAGAAGGAAAACTCAAGGCAAATTTCTTTAATAGATCTACTTCGAACCTATAAATCCATTAGAAAATACATAGATGTACTTAGTTACTATGTTTGTGGAGAATGGAGAATTCATGTAACTACATAAAATCGATGGGGAAATTGCAAATCACCTCAGAGAAAGAATATTCATGGTGTGCTAAGCTATGAAAAATGATGGAATAGCCTACCCATTAAGGAAAATAGACTCAATGGGTACAGTTTTCATGAGTTTTTGAGCTGGTTAACATAAAACCAACACATTCTAAACTTTGAAATCGAACTGCTATTGAATCACAGACGCCTAGCCCTAGGATTGCCAAATGTTATGGATTTCTTCTTTCAGCGTTTTTATTAAAGCAACTCGAACCTAAACCAATAATTCCTAATTCTTCGAAATTGTAGCGACAACACAAATTTTTCAGAAGTTATTTTGTGCTTGCTTGAATATTTTGGCTATCAAAATATAAGAAAAGCAACAACTGGATCATTAGCATTTAAGATCATAGGTCGTACCCTACTATGTCGGTCTCCTGTTGACCTGGAGCATCTATGCGGCATTAATACCATTACATTGCTTGATGAAAAAGTAACCTCTGATGCTGATTGGAGTGCTGGTTATATGCTTCAAATATGCTAACTCATCCCTCCTCCACAAAAGTGCCTTCACATGATGATTTTATCCCTTCTGGGTTTCAATAGGTCTGGATCAGTGATTGGACTTGGAACTGAGCGAAGGGATGGGATTTAGGCACATATGATGGAACAACAAGCTCTTGATCTCCCTTCCTTGTACTAGCTTCCCCTTAGAGTAAGCGTGCCTTTTGTGAGTATTACATTTATACCCATTTAGAGTGAGCGTGCCTTTTGTGAGTATTACATTTAGACTAAGCGTGCCTTTTGTGAGTGTTTTCTCCTTAAAGTAAATGGCTTGCTTTTTACCTTAACTTAAGACAGTCCATGCTGCAACACTTTGCTCAGGTCTCCTGACCCCCATATCCGTAGACTAATTTTGGATGGCGCTAAGCATACCATGGGTTCCTTGGGGTACTACAACTCTGAATATTCTATGCAAGAGGTCTTCTCTCGAACTCCTTTGATCTTCACTCTTCCTTCATTGACCATGTGACCTTCTTATCTTTGCCTTCATCGACCTTGCAACTGAACCTTTCTCTATTAATACTTGGATCTCGATCTTCTTGCGATCTGATATCAAAGCATTTTTCTTACGAGTGCGTACATATATTATTCCTAGTTCAAATTTAGAATAAGATTATAACTTCCATAACCCAAAGAAGAAAGGAGAGTTAAAAAGTGCCCTATGGATCGAAAGAAGAGCTGGGATATGCATTCGTGGGCCCTTGTAGCCGTTGCATCCGAGGAAAGGTAGGCCGCTTACCTATCATCTTAAGATAAAGCTATAAATATTGTTTCATGCGCATATTCTATAAATATTATACCAAATATTTGGATTGTTTCTATATTTACATAAATTTATGTTTTAACTTGTTAAGAAATCAAAATTTTGGTGAAAATATTGGAAGAGTATTTACTATTTGAGTTCAGAGATGATCGCTTCACGTTATAGTTAAATAGTTTTATGGTATAGTTGGGTTAATATATGGTGATATTTATGGACATCTCTTGAAATAGATTGAAGTGTTGTTGCTATTTAGTTATTTACTTTCTTATTTATGAAAGCAGTGTAATAACTTAATTTTAAATGTTTCTTGTTCCCAAAATTTAAATTCTTAAGTTGAATTACTTGGTATCATTGCAAATGCAATATTTGTTTTTATTTTTCTTCGATTAGAAATAATGTTTTCTTTTATATCGTATAAGATGAGATGATATTCTGAAATTAAAACTCAATTTCAAAAAAAATTGCATATTTTTATTTTGCATCATCATCTAAGTTCATGTGCATTTCAATCAAAAAATGCAATGGGCACCATTTCAAGAGATTTGTGATCTTTACTCCAAATTTGTAAGTTAAACTTTTATTTTAGAATCTCAAATTCTTGGGGTTATTTTCCTCTTGTAGTGACATTATCATTTTCATGGCTCTTGTTAGGCATTCACATTGCCATTTTCATGGCTCTTTTTAGGCATTGTCATTTTTATGGGTCCTATTATTATAACATATTGCATATGCTCATGAGATGCTTATTTTCCTCTTGTAGCGACATTATCATTTTCATGGCTCTTGTTAAGCATTGACATTGCCATTTTCATGGCTCTTTTCAAGCATTGCCATTTTTATGGGTCATGTTATTATAACATATTGCATATGCTCATGAGATGCTTTCTCGTTAAAAAAATACATTAACATGGAAACGAGTTGCTTTCTTTGATAGTGACGTCCACATTAACATGGAAATAAGTTGCTTTCTTTGATAGTGACGTCCACATTAACATGGAAACAAGTTGCTTTCTTTGATAGTGACGTCCACAGTAATGCTATATATAGAAATTTTGTATTGCTCAAGGATAAAACATAGATATATTATTGTTATCTTTAATAAAGGTATTGAATGACCATAGTTTATCTTTCTGAAGTTTAAATTGAAGGATATTGTTTACCTTTCTGAAATTTAAATTGATGGGTATAGAATAGTATGAGCCACATGAGTAGGGAATTCTTTAATAAAGGTATTGAATGACCATATTTTATCTTTCAAAAGTTTAAATTGAAGGATATAGTTTATCAAATTTAAATTGATGAGTATAGAATAGCATGAGCAACATGAATAGTGAATTATCTAATGGATATTTGTTTCTTGATGTATCAACCATAAACTATTCATGTCCAATTTTAGATTATATATATATATATTCAACATTACACTCAATTATTTTTATTTCCTCTTTTTTTATAAGCAAGTGATTAAATGTCCAAACATGTTCTTTGGCAACTTGTAGTTAATATTAAGTGATTGTTTCATTAAAAGGCCCAGGGGTCTTGTTTCCAAGAATATTGGAAGTATAGATGCTACGCAAATTTGAATCACTAGGCGGTTGGCATTGTCATTTTTTGATAAGTGCATTTTACAAGGAATTTATATTTTATAAATTCAAATGGAGTAGAGGAAATCATGTCCCAACATATTCAACATTGAATTTCAAAGATGTTTACATTCATATCTATCTCCCAGATATGTGTTACTTGGGAAATCAAATATCCTATATAAGACATTGTATGTCTAGCTAAAACTTCACCTACATGAGACATTGAGAATTTGATTGACATATCAACAATGTTATTCAAGGTTTTATAATCATTAAATTACATATATTTATTATGCATTGTTTAACTAAAGCATGAATGGATTAAAATAGATGTAAAGTCCATTTAATTATTTGATTTGCATTTATTTCCAAATATTTCCACTTATTTGGAATGATTATTTCCATCTATTATATAGTTGAGAATCAACATTTGACAAGGATCAAATGAGAAGTTTAGCAAAGTTGGAAGGATATGGTTGAGAGTAAAGAAACTAGCCCTTAATGTAAATCGAAGGAGATTAGATGTTTTTCTTCTAGGTTTTTCTTCCTATAGCTTTTATCAAGGAGATTAGAGCTAGTCAATAACAGCTAGCCCTACTTTGGTTCTCGTCATTAGTATAAGCCCTTGCAATTGTCAAACAACACTTAAATCAAGCTGCATTTCTTCAATCCATTAAAGTTGAGGCACATCACACCTACTTCTATGAATACCATTTAATAACAGGAGCTATTGACAGCATCGAGGACATTGCTACGCCGTGGCTCTTGTTAATATGATAATTAGCTAGGGCTTTAGTACAATAGGTAATAGAATGTTAGTTATTTTTTAGATGTAGTTGTTTTTAGATTATTTTTAATATAATAATTAGTTAGGTAATTTTCTATAAAATTATGGTTAGTATTGTTAATTTTCAAGTATATTTAGTATATTAGGTATTTTATTATAATAATTAGTTATTCATTTATTTAGTACATTAGGTAATTTTTAGGTTTTAAGGTAAGTGAAGTTGTTAATTTTTTAGTATATTAGGTAATATTTAAAATACTATGGTTAGTAAAGTTGTTAATTAATTAGTATATTACGTAATTTTATTTGAAATTTTTGTCTTAGATGTTTCAGACTAAAGTTAAAGGGTTAAGAATTTTTCTTAGGTTTTTTCAAGTTTTCTAGTTTTGTTTTTATGAATGTGAATGACTTGTTTCCAGGAGTCATTATGTTTTAGAATGTCGCCTTGGTAGGAAATGTGCTTCCATGCCCCCGCTCGTCCCAGAAACTTGGAAGCTCCATTGGAAATGTCCTCCCCAAGTGCTTGTTTAAAGGAAACGAGGAAACACAAAAAGGGATGTTTCTTGGAAAGGGAAACATTTCCCTCCTAAAAATGACGTCCCCACATTTCCTTTGACTGTTTTTTACAAAAAAAAAAAAAATGATAAAGGGCCACACAATCCACTATTTTCCTTCTCTCTAGCCTCAATTTCATTTCGTTGTTCAAAGTGGTTATATTTCCAAAAAAAAATTATTGGTTGTAGCTTATGTATGGTTGTATTTCATTTTGTTTCACTTGATGGTTGTAAAATTGTATTAATCTTTCGATTATAAAACTCAAGACTTTGACAACTTATGCTCCAACATTCAATTTTTATGTATTCTACATAAAATTTTATAATATTCCGAGTGGGGTCCCCTATGTTGAATACCCTGATGTCCCCTTTGATGTTTCCTAAAATTTGAAGGAAACTTCTATTTAGGCTGCTCCTACGTTTCCCTACTCCCATGTCCCGAAAACTTGGTGGAACATTGGTTCCTAGAGAGGCATTGTTCTGAAGGCACATTGGCATTTTCGAGACCTTCAAGACCACCATCATGCACCTATACAAGATGATTGTTGGTCATCTTTGCATGGCCGATAGGGTATCAATATTTATCAAGAGTACCACTGGGGTAAAACAAGGGTGACCCCTATTCCCCACTTTATTCAGGATCTACATTGATGAGTTATAGTCCTTCTTAAATGAGCACATCTAGGAGAGTCATGAACGTTGGATTTCTATATTTCTTTTCAGTGATGATGTAGTCCTCCTGGCCCCATCTCCAAAGGGATTATAAAGACAGTCGGATGCCTTAGCCCTATTCTATGATCTTCATCAGTTGATGGTCAACCTAGGTAAAACCAAGGTCACGATCTTCAACAAGTTGAAGAAGACTCTCTTGGATCACAATTTCTTTTCATAGGGGGAGGAGATTGAGATTGATATTGAGCACCTCATTTTCCACTACACTATTTACTACATGATTGCACTACCTTATTTTCCCCTACCTTATTTTCAACATAATGTTGGTCTTCGGTAAATTGACATATTATCATAGTCTAAAACCTCTTTAAAAAATTTAAGATACTAACATTTTGACTTTAATTAATTAAAGCAAAAACAAAAATATCCTTTGAAACTTATATAATAGACACGGGAATGCTCATGGGGTGCAGAGCAAGTGGTAAAGTTGAAATGTTCTAAATGGTTGTAAATGGAATGTCTGATGTTAAAATCCCCCCAAACTTACCTGTGCGCTATGGTTCGGGCCCCATGGATGCACCTAGGGTCATAGTGGTAGCAGGATTGGATCCTTGGACCCTGTGTCATGCGAGTACTATCCCCTTCCCCAGTTGTTGATTCCCCTAGTCAATATATATATATATATATATATATATATTAGCAAAAATAAACACCAAACAAACATGGGAAAAAAGGACAAGAAAAAAAGGGGGAGGAGGACCAGGTTGAAGCAAAAGTCTACAATCTAATTAAAATTTAAAACAAAACATAGAAGTGAGACAAAATAAACTTACCTTATGAAAGTGATTGGAAAAAGTGGCTGCAACGCTCTTTGTGGCATGAATATTTTCTTCAACAATCTTGTAAAATTGGTGGTTTAGGTTTGGAATTGAATGTACGCTCACAAAGTGTAGTTTAATTATGGTTGACAAGCTCCAGCTATACCTCATCTTATAAAAGAAAATCGTCCCTTTCCCTTTCGTTGTCCCTGTTAAAAGAACCTTTGTTCCTCTTGTCTCCCTCCCTTTCAAATCATGTTCCCATTACCTTTTTATTCACCCCATGAATGTCTAATGATGATTTCCAGAGCTCGTTCTCATTCCATAACAGTGTTAAAACCTCAATGGTCACTTTCCATTTTCCTCTCTATTTCCATCCCCAATTCCCATTCCATGATTCAAGCCTTTTTAACAATCAACAAGCTCCCTCAAACAATCACTTGACCTTCCAAAATTTACTCCTTCTCTACCTACATTATTTCATGGATCCCTCTACAATCCATTCCAATAAGATTTTCTTTATTTTCCAGCGCATAGTCAGGAGGTCGATAACTAGTGTTTTTAGGGTAATATTTTTCAATAAAAGAAGGATTCTAGTACACAGAAATAAATAACCCTAAGTAGTTGCGAGTATACCAAAATCAAGTTTCATACTTTCAGGTGCCTATGAGCTATAAAACCGATGTCATAATCTTCAACAATTTGAGGAAGACCCTCTTGGATCACCATTTTTTTTTCTGAGGTCGAGAGATTGAGTTCACCAAATCTTATACTTAGCTAGGGGTATAATTCACAAGGCCTCATTTCAATTGGAAGCATTCTCACTCTTATATTGCATTCAGAGCTTCACTAACTTGGAAAAGCAACAAGACCAGTATCTATACTTAGCCTATTGTTCATTGAAGTCCACTAGCTTAGCCAACCCTTAAGGATTAACACTTTGCAGGTATGTGGGAGTCTCAGATCTTTTGGGGTTTTGTTGATAATTTTTTTTAACAAAAACTGTAAAGGAGGATATATTAAACAGGTTGTGCACAACCATTCAGTACAAAAAACAACAACATATTCTTTCTTGTAGATCTGAGGAAATAGTTACAAAACTAGGCCATAAAGAAGACCTTAATATGTTGAAGAGAGTTCTAGTATTTCAAATAATTATAGACGAACTGTAAATGCAGACAAACTGCTGATTAAGTAAAATACAATTTTTTTTTTTCTAAAAGAGGATCATTTTGGGTTGCCTGGTTTCTTGACAGGTTGGGTGATAGATTCCTCCACCATGTTATGGACTGCTTCTCCTAGATTTTCTTGGGCTCGAATTCCCTGATTCATATGAACCAAAAGATGGAGGTCCTCCTGGATACGGTCTATTTTCCCCATGATTTCCTTCAGGTTCATTTCATTTTTATTTATCCTATCATCATGATTGTTGGTCTGATATGAAACATAACTGACCTCATCAACAATTTTTTTGACCTCCTTAGCAATCTCTCTGTTGTTCATAATTCCTATGGCCACAACGTCATACAAACGTTGGATATTAACCCTCAAGTCTGCGAGCCCTGCATTATCCCTTCCACGCTCCATTTCCAGAGTAGGTGGTTGACCTTTACCACAACTATGACTGCAAGACAAATTAAGACTAGACAGATTTCTAAGAACATAGCTAAAAGATGGAAAGTCTTGAACTGACAAGGTATCTGCTTGCTGCAGTGAGTCCCATTCCTTTCTAAAATGGCAAGATGAGATGCCTAACATAGCTTTTCTCGAGTGAAAGAAATGACAACCTAGGATGAGAAGATTACCTTTTGAAGAGAACTGCCTGAGGAGGCTGCCTGTGTTCACTATGGAGATGATATTCACTGAGCCCAATAAAGGAGGGACTTTCAAGAACGAACTCCCAAGAACGTTGAAGAGAAGACGATTCAGGAAATCAGACAGAGCAAATCCCTCATTTATGGCACACATATGCAGAATGGGAGATGAGTCCGCCCAAGAGATTACCTATATATTATCTTGTTGAGGGAGATTCCCTTCTCCAGAATCAGACGAAGCAACGAGATAGACTTCAATAGAGGGAGCACTAACTGGCACAATGAGGAATGAATTAACAAAGGGAGGGAGAGGGTAGATGAAACTTCTGGAGGAAGCCATCGTATGCAAAGGGGGATGGGCTAGAGCATGCAAACTATGCAGGCATTTAATCCTGAAGGGAGTGGGAATAAAAGCGAGAGGGTGCATGGGATAATGGAGAGGGAGTGGAGACCACTTGTCATGATGGCAAGTAAGGTGGTTGCCACCTAATTTCATGAAAATAACAAGAGGGAAATTTAGGTTAAGGAAAATCAATAAGGGAGGGATCTTGCAATGCATTTAGGGGATAGGTTTAGTGCCGGAGTCTAGGTTGTTTATGTGGATATGACCTTAACGGAGGGAGGATACTTTGTTAGCCAAAGTGTCTACTTCAGCATTATTTTCTCTTAAAATGTGGAAGAATTCAATTTTTCTTGGGAGGTGGAGAGTAATCATGTCGTATAGTCTTTTGCAGTTGACGGAGCATGTAGAGTAACCGGTTATCATTTTAAGGATGACATGACATGAATCTCCAAAGAATAAAAGCCTGGAATTGGATATTGTGTCTAATAATTGCAGGACTTGCATAAGTGCCATCCACTCGGCCTCATTGTTCATCTTGTGGCCTAGCCCCCACGCGAAGGTTTTTGTCGTTTGTCCTATAGGATTGAGTGAGATCCCCCCCGCACCTGCCTCCCCAAGCTTGCAAAGATACGTTGCATTGAAGAAAGATGTGTAATGCTAACTCTGACTCGGAATTGCATAGAGCACATCTATAAGGGCCTGTAATCCCTCTTTTCCTGAGGTTTTCTATTGTAAGCAATTTGTTGTGTATCAGTAACCAAATGAAGGAGTTAACCTTGGGTATATAGTCCAATTGCCAAACCTTTTTCCATAAGATTTTAGATGTTGTTGTTGAATCTAAGGTCAGTATATTAAATCATTCTTTGGCCATATAATTACCATTTTTTCCCCAGCCAATGACGTCTTTAGAAGATTAGCTGATCAGTGCCATACCATGCAAAAGCGTGAACAAGAATTCCTCAGCAATCTTCAAATGCTCAGGAGGGTGAAGGGTGAATTCACGGACCTGGGTAACACTTTTTGGCAAGCGCATTTCGGCAAAAACCAAAAAACGTACCTCATTCGAGGGTTTAACAAGCCCTTGACCGAGGTTTTAATATCTCGACCGAGGTTTTTTTCAGCCCTCGACCGAGGTTTTTTCCAGCCCTCGGTCGAGGTATTTATTAACCCTCGATCGAGGTATTAAAACCTCGACCGAGGGTTAATAAATACCTCGGTCGAGGTATAGAGCTTGGTCGAGGTAAATACCTCGACCGAGGTGCCTCTGTCAAAAAAACTATAAATAGAAGCGGCGGACCCATTTTCTAAATGA
>LPNX010664731.1:0-27311 GCA_001517045.1 Pseudotsuga menziesii
ACCACATACATAAGGGCACAACTATTAATGGTATAATTTTTCTCACTCGCTTAGACATGACATGATCATCATCACCCTTGCACATCACTTTCAATAGAATTATCCCCATTTCCATCACCATATGGCCTCAACATTATGACCACAAATTAACTTGAATATTAAATTTGACCAAAAAAGTCAACTCATAGAATTTGCTCAATAATTTGTGAAGGCCTTGCACTTTTTCCTTGAAAAACAATATATAAGTCCCAAAAACATAAAATTTTTACTCATCAATGTTTTTCACCTTCCAAAAAGGTGTAGTGACTTAAAGTGGACATCACCAAATCGTTATTACTAAAAATAACCTTTGATCTAGTCTCCAATACCTATCACTATCCCACTATTTCATCAATGAAAACGAATTATTCACATTGGAGCTAGTTTTAAGATATGTCCACATATTTTTCTTATAAATAAAACCCTCAATCTCATTCACCATCACTCAACACAAGTAAGGTTATACTAATGGATTTCTTCGAGATAGTGGGAGACCTTCCACTATCCTTTTATTTCTAACATAGGACTCCATACTACAACATCAACAAATTGGAGTGGAGGAATCGACGACAATAAGAACCCTCCATTGGGTTAGTTGTGGGGTCCACCTCTTCATTAACTAATAACAAGGTTTTGTAATCTAGTTTTTCTTTATGTTGATTATTACAAATTTATTCATCCTTGGTTATATATTGTGCTTATAGGCTTTGCTTTAAATTTATTTCCTTGCATAATATCTAATAGAGTAGAATATATTTTATTTTCATGGCTTGTTTTGTTTGCATCCATAAGCAACACAACTATTAAGAAGGTATTTTTTAGTACGTGTCAGAAATCAAACACCAACACAGAAACAATGGAGCTAAGGTTTTGTGATGAAACCTTGGATTGTACTTGTTGAAGTGAAGACAAATATGAGATGCTTTCCCTAGAGGAAAGTTTTGTGTGATTCTTATTAGAGATCCTCCATGTGAGCTAAGTTATTATTGGTGTTCCTTAGCTATATTTTTGGAGAGCTAGAGAATTATACTAACCTTGGGATGAGACTATGGTATGTACATAAGTACATGAGCTTCATCTTTATACATATATATGAAGTTTTAAGCTGTCCAAAATTGTGTCTATGACATATTTGGTTTTAGGTATATATTTATTCATGGCTTGGTTGAAATTGTTATCTGATTAACATTAATATTGAAGATAGGGTAACAAATTTATTGTAATTACAAGTTTTGTAATGTATAAAGTGATTTCTAGATCTTGTTTATGCATGATAAGATTTCTCCATAGGGTTGAAACTTGTTGGCACACATTTGGTTAATTTTCCCTTGGATTTCCTCCTTAATTGGGGTTGTTAAGAGGTGAATTATTGTCTGTTGTTGTTAATTGTCATATTTAGAAATTGAACGGAAACCTATGTAATTATTTAGTGTCTCTACACACATTTTGTACCGCAAACCTTAGATGATGGGATCATCCTTTATAATCCTTGGAAGTCATTGATCCATGTCTTAGGAAGAAAGAAAGAGAATAATCAATAATATAAAGTTTGATCCGGCTGCCAAAGAAAATCCAACCTCAAACATTATTAATGTATCTTGATTAGTCTTAAAAATTATTAAGCTAAATTTCTGTTGAAGATGGATGCAGGTTTGCGATCTGAAATGTGCATAGAGACACAAAATAGTACACATTTTCCATTCGATTTCTAAATATGCCACCTATAGAAAACCTAAACAAAATGATTTATCATAGTTAACATAACAATATTATAGTTGAAAGTTCACAATGTTCAAATTGAAGAAACCTCTAGGAAAGATGTAAAATTTTAAACTAACAAGTTTCACATAATTTGTATAGTTTTGAAATTAACACTTTAAATTGTTTTGATTTGTTTTTTTCTTTTTTCTCGAAACTCTCTCACTTGGAGAGAGTGGTCTTTGGTTTGAGAAATCATGTCCCATATGTATCTATTCCGTCAAAAATCAAACCCGTCCTAGACCACACCAGCCATTAACTTGGTATACTTTTGGGTGTCTATTCCTAGCTAGTTCAACCCTAAGGGGAATTGAACATAGGTCGCCTTACTCACAAGATCCACACCATAACTGGATGAGCTAGTGGGAATTCACTTTAAAATTGAAGGACATGGGGGTGAGTTTCAATCCAGTTATGCGTGCATAGGTCACGAGATCATTTATACAATCCCTCTGGGTGCAACCACATGTTCGACCACTGCATCAAGGTGACCTCATGGCTTTAGACTTGGATTTCATTGGAATTGAACATTTCCCACAAGTGAAAAACACCTCGCTCTTCACCAATGGATCCAACCCCTTGGGACAACTTGTAATTTTTATTAGAATCAACTTATAGTTTAATAAAATAGAACAAAGGACCAATTTAGGTTTGGATTCCACCTTGGTTAAAGCATTACAAGGAATTGTACAACTTTTCATATTGTTATACAAATTTATATATTGTGTTCTTTTGTAATGTCAAATCAAAATATTCAAAAAATCATAGTTTCCTTTTTAAATGGCTAAATCACAACAACAAGACATTTTGCAGTGTATACCTTGACACCCAATTCATTTTTATTTTTTTGACATTTAAGTTTCAAATCTAAAACAATTTGTTTTTCTCTTACCTTTTTCTCTTACCCACTTGATTTCCTTACATATTTCATAAAACAATACATATTTCAATGGGTAACTCATTTCAATGTTAAATATATACTAAATATATAATAAAACTTTAATTATTAAAAAAAAAATCACTTAAAACTAAAAATGCCAAAATATATCACTTAAAACTAAAAATGTTGATAAAGAAATGTATTCATTTACACAAATGTTAATTTCTTAAAATATCATTTTAAACATGTCTTCTTCAAAATTACCAATATTTAATTACGTTGAAGGTGTTAAACAATGGAGACAAAGTCTCCCAGATTCCTTGTCACTCCATCGAATTGCATTTGGACACATGTGTCGTTGGTTTGGTCAATGGCAGTTTGACAAGTGTCTTGCGTGTTTGGTGAATGGCCGAATTTAATGCAAGATTACTACCTCTATTTTTTGCTTGAGGGTCTATCCTACATGTGTTTGGGCAGTTGGACAAGTGTCTCGAGTGTTTTCACAGGGGTTTTGTTAATGCAGTCTTATTACCTGCTTGAGGGTCCGTCCTGCGCATGTTCAGGTAGTTGTACATGTTTTTCACATGTTTTGACATGGGTTTTGTTAAATGGGTTATAATGCAGGATTATTTTGTAACCTCTATTTGTTGCTTGAGGTTCCATCCTACGTGTGTTCAGGCAGTTGGACAGGTGTCTCGTGTGTTTTGACAGGGGGTTTATTAACTGGGATATAATGTAGGCTTATTTTGTAACCTCCGTTTACTGCTTGAGGGTCCGTCTTGCATGTGTTCGAGCAGTTGTGAAGGTGTTTTGCGTGTTTTGATAGGGATTTTGTTAACTGGGTTATAATGCATGCTTATTTTGTAACCTCCATTTGCTTCTTGAGGGTATGTTGTTATGGAAAGAAATTCCTATGGCTTGGGGTACCACAATAAATAGCTTGACTCCAGAAATCAATTCTTTCCAATATGCAATAGAAATTAAATGTCTGACACTAAAGGATCAGACCTCATACCTTATTCTAGACGGTTGAAGTAGATCCTCGTTGAGCTTTCCAACTTCAACTTCAATTGATAGATTACTTTCTCAACAACAAGTAAACAATACAAGCATACTATATATCACGGTGTTAGATCTATTCTAGCATATATAATCAATAATGTATAAGCACTTGACATAATCCCATGGATAAAATATTCATTCAAGCACACATTATTGGATAGGAAAATATATTTCTATTAATATAAATCAGAGATTACAATAAATACAACCTCTGTCGGCACGTCTGGGAATCGAAGAAACTAAATCCCCCACTTGGGTCTCCACCACTTCAATCCTCCATCTCTCGATAGCAAGCTCAAAAGCAAAAGGCAATCTTGGGAAGAACACAAAAGTGCTCCAAGGGACAAAGGGATGCAGACTCAAGCATAAGTTCTGGCAACAATGGACTATAGTTTCTTTACTCTCAATTCTCTCATATGCCTTCAATGTACCAAGGAGTTCCTTATATATCTTTTTAAAAGGGTAATGAAAGGTCAAATCTGAGCGATCTCAAGGCATAGGAAGGGCTAGGAGTCAAGTGAGTCGGATCCATGTCAAGGAAAACTCCAAAAGGATTTGGATTTTGTACACATCCTGATGTACACAGTTTTAGTGGTCAAACCCGCGTATATACGCGATTATAGGTTTAAAAGTCGCATGTATCATTTTTCACATGTTTTTAGGGATGGTCAAGAAAAGATCAAAGGACAAAAAATGGTCCAAGGGGTCTAAGGAGTCTGCAGCGGGACAGGGGAAGGCCATACAAGGTGTGATTCACCTGGAGTGGTGAAATAAGCTATAACAAATTCCCCCTAATGTGTGAGATCAGAGGGGTCATATGATGGCCAAAATACATTATAAGTCCATCCCAGAAGTGGAGTGATGAAGGATCCCAAATGGAAGACCAGCCACCCAATCAGCATAGTACAATAATATAAGTCTGCACAAACCGCTATGAGTACATGTCCTATTATGTGAATAGAGGTGTCGAGGTCGAACATGGTAGTCCATTGTTTTATTACCAGTCATTGATGTATACAGTTAATAGACGCGAGATCACCCACTGATAATGAAAATGGGAATCAAGGTACTAGAGTGCAAACTAGCAAGTGTGAATAAATGTGTTGAGGTTGAACACTTGAGAGGATCCATAGATTAGGGGACATTGATTTATTCCCAAAAACTGTCGATGGCGAGAGAACCTACCACTGATGACTGCAAGTCTCAAGGCACTCAAAATGACTCTAGATTCCAATCCCAAAATAAGTGATCTGAAGTCGATGGGATGAAATCTGCTGGAAGGAGGGCATTAAGGCATCCCCCATCATCCAACATGAGGTACTTAGCAAAGATGTATAATGTGGAAGGACTCAATCATAAGGTGCATGAACCAGTAACTGTACCGGGAATTGTCGACATGCAAAGTCAAGATAACTGTGGAATGGCCCGACTCAAGCTTCAACTTCCTTTGAACAAGAGCATAACGGCGAATGGTGACTGAATAAAGGCAGCATAGACTTGATATATAAACTGGGACATCTCTGCGACATAGGAGGCATCGACAGAGGCTCCATAGGGACTGGAAGCTTAACCAGTCGATGGAGATAAACTCAGATAAATGAGTACAACTTCTAAAGTCAAACTATAAACCCAACCAATGGATGTGATATATTGTGCTTTGTTCGAAGGCGACATGACTCGACAGCTGCCAAAGATAACATCTTTCCTTGTCCGGATTTTTGGTTTTTTGATTTTTTTGGACTTTTTTAATTATTTAAAAACCTTGAAAAAGAATAAAATTGCTTTATAGTTACAAACTAGGAGGAGACGAGTATCATAATGGAAAACAAACTAGTTCCAAGCAGTGGAACATACCTATGCTCAATGCAAGGATACATGTGTAGGATATCGACACTCAAGGGAAAATCCCCTCCCGGTAAAAAGGGAAACAAGCTGTGAAGGATATAAAAAATGGCTCTGGATGGCTAGACATGAGAAGCGGCTCAAGCTATATGGCTGAAACACAATGTCAGGGAAGCCAGCATAAAGATCATAAGGCAGGAAAAGCTCATGATAATGCATTCACAACTTGACATGAGGGAGTCCTGAGGGAAATAGGCCAGCAAAAGATCAAGAGGAGTATGAGGCTCTTGTGAAATGTCATGGAAGTACTATACAATGAACTCCCACACCCTAAAGGAGAAAATGTCAGCATGGGAACCAAATGGAAATAAGCTGCTAACTAGGGTACCCATGTAAGGTGAAGCTCTACCACTCATATCATGCCACTTCTAAAATAGCAAGAAGGTTCCGTGACATAATAGAGTGGGTTCGTACCTAAGGTCATGATAAGATGGTCATAAGGTCATGCAAAATGAAAATGGTGATGAAACCTAACCTATATGCCAGTGTAGACATGATACCTAATATCGGCATGAACGGGTCAATCCAACGGCTGAAACAGCACTGAAAAAGGTCGTCTACATCATGAATTATGTCAAAAACGGTCCAAAATTGTTAGAAATTGTCGAAACTATAGGAAAGGGGAAAAAAATTTCAAATATTTGAAAATTTTCTATAAATAGTAAATAATTCAAAATATTATAAAACATTTGAAACTTTTACCCATTTGAGTTCATATTTTCAACAACGAATTCCACGAGATCCAACCAGTGGAATCCACTACCATTTCTTCTAGGTATTTACCCATGCTCTTCTCTTCCATTTCAATGCAATTTTTATCAAATTCCATGGTCAATTAATATTTATAGGCCAAACTAAAAAGGGCGCTATGGTCCACATGAAAATCAAGGTCTTTTCCACGTATAGGGATGGATATACACGGAAAATCCCCCCATACTCGCGTGCATACGTGGTTGTTTTACAAACAGTGACATATGAGGCCGCGCATAAGGTTTTTTCAATAATCTAATGGGAAAATTTGCAATTTCTTGTGTAGGATGGTCATAGAGTGGACAGAGTGTGAACATAGTGAGGTAGAGGAAGCAGTAAGGGCCGATCTAATGGCTCAACAAGCTCTATGTGCATGTGGAGTCTATAAGTTTTGGTGTCTTGGTGGCTTGAGGGCCAAACCAAGACTATTGCAGATGTTGGTGAATTACTGGGATCCAGACTCTGAGTCCTTCCAGATAGATGGGATGTCCCTCACTATAGAGGTGGAGGACATATACTTCATTACAGGGCTTTCTCGACAGGGGGAGATAGTGAACCCTCATTCTCATGGTGGGCTAGGAGGTGGTCTGACTATCGACGAGTACATTACGGTATACTACTATACAGAAACAGAGAAGGTGGGGAGTCAGGTCCCTACCAACGCTATACAGGTGCTGGGCCTAAAGGCCATATTATTGACATTGGGTAGGATAGCAGGCTTGGCATCACTCCACTAGGCCTCACGGCCTCTGATGTTCTATGCAGTGGAGTGCATGAGACCCACAATTTATGATGGGAGCACTACACTACTGAGCAACATGAAACATCAGCTCAGTGAGTGTAAGGAAGGCAAAGTGTGGAACTTTGGGTTCACTAGTATATTGAGCACATTTTTCTTTGAGCGTGTTCCAAGATTGAGCCCCAGAGTGGACATTCCTCTTCACAGGGTTCGAGATCCGGCCCAACAACGTTGGGCAAATGCTATGCGCAGACTGGGGGGAGGTAGGGTGGCCAACCCATATCCAGCTGACTTCTTTTCGTGGTGGTGACGACAGATAGTTTCCATCGATGACTACCCCCATGCAGGGATAGATTTACAGGGGGACCCGGACATTCCGCTACCACCAAGATCGGCATATAATGATATAGGTAACGAATCTCGACCCTCTCCTTTTTAATTTTTGAGTTATTTAATTTTTTGTGTTTTCTAATTATATGGAATCAAAAGACATATTTTTGTGTGACAATACATAGTGACATCTACCATTTGTATGCATATGTGGGACCATGGCAGCCAGAAGGCTTCCCTCGTCATAGATGAAGGGGAAGAGGAGATGATATCACGGGTGTGGATGCAGAGCGGGTGCTCCAAAGAATTCATACAAATTTTGTGAAGTTGACACACCGGGTTCCCATGGTGTAAGTCAAGGACTTTCCTGAGGCTATGCAGCGCCAGGTGGTGGGTGTACCACAAGCATGGGTGCGATTATTTCGACGGCTAGCTAGAGCTATAGTGACCTTCCATGATCACAACCCTCCTCCTCCTCGACAGTATTAGATAGCTGGGAGTGTATACATTTTGTGCTACCATGTATTATATGTTGGTGGCTCGAGAGCCCCAATTTTGTATCATGACACTATGTATTACCACATTTTGTATGTATATAAAAAGTTTTATGGTCATCGGTTTATTTATTTACATGTGTAAAAATTGTGTTTGTGATGAGTTTATTGTAAATGAAACAAATGCCAATCTAACACATAGTTAGCATATGAGTCGGCAACTTTATTATTAATTCTTGGAATATGTATATATGTTATATTTTCAAATTGTCGTTCAAATAATCTCACACGTAAGAATCTTCTTAATAACGTCAAATCTCTAACATGGTACAAACCATTAAGCTGTGATGCTACCAACTCTGATCAAGACGTACCTCAAGAGAGAGAATGCCATGTGAAATGGCATCCCGTAGAAGCTCAATAACAACACTATATTCAGCAACATTTTTGGAAGATGGCTGCAGACATGTGCCTTCTGAAGACAGTACCTGACCCATAGGAGTATAAATCACCCAAGCAGCAGAGGTTGAGTGTTGAGTGTGACAGCTTGCACCATCTGTGAATCCTATGTAGGTGGAAGATTCCATTGACATCTGCCAAAAGAAATGGAAACTAATCACAAACCTAATCACTATAAGAAAAAGACCTAACTATGCAAAACTGTATAATAATATACAATAACCAGCCTTGGCTAAAAATAATGCATAGTACTTCTTGAGATAGAGCCCATTTCTAGGCTCCACCAAGGCCGTTCCCTCATAATCCACTAACTCACAAGCACCCTTCTCTAAGACACGTTTGACTACGTAAGGACCACGCCACATGGGATTAAATTTTCCTACGCCCAAGGGTTCTTTCGGTTGATCCCACAAAAGGACCAAGTCTCAATCACTAAACCTCCTTGGACAGACAAACTTATCATACTGGACCTTTACACAACATTTATTGACTTCTAGAGCCACCAAGGCATCTCGACGCTGCTCATCAAGTTGCTCAAGGTGGACCAAATGCTCCTCCAATGGTGAAGTGTCTAGTAAGAGTTCTACAGCTAGCTTCAAAGAAGGAATATCACATTCAACTAACAATATTGACTCCACTCCATGTACAAGTTGATATGGAGAAAAACCCGTGGAAGTCTTAACAGCGGTTCTATATGCCCACAAAGCAGGATATAACATGATGTGCCAATTATTATTGCTTTGTGCGATGGTTCATTGGAGAATGGATTTGAGTGATTTATTCACTGCTTCAACATGTCCATTTGCTTGAGGGTAGTAAGAGGAGGAATGCTCTTTCTTTTACCCTAACTTTGATGCCAACTCTTCCATCATACAATTCTAAAAGTGCAAGCCATGGTCAGTGACAAGCTCTTTTGGAATTTTGAACCGAGTAATAATTTGGTTGAATACGAAGTGGGCGGTTGTTTCACCGTTGGATTTAACCGTAGGCATATCCTCAACCCATTTCGTGAATTAATCAACAGCCACTATAATATGATGGTGCCCCCCAGCCGAAGCTAGGTTGCAATCCATAAAATCGAGCCCCCACTTAGTGAAGGGACCGACGGTGATAATGGGATGTAACAGGGTAGGTTTTGAGCGCATATTATGTGTGAACACCTGGCAAGGGTGGCACCTCTTGACCACATCTACACAATCCTTAAATATTGACGGCTAGAAATAACCTGCTCTTAAGATCTTTTGAGTTGTATAAATCCCAAATAAATGACCACCACACGCCCCTACATGGAAATCATTCAGCACTACCTTAGCCTCTTCATGATTTAAACAACGTCGTAAAATGGAATCTACCCCATTGCGGTACAAAGTGTTATCCACTATGAGGTAGTTCTTAGACATGTGACATAATCGTCGCTGCTCATCTCATGAGAGGTGAGTAGGGACCTTCAATGTTTGTAAATATATTATGATATCCCCATACCATGGGTCTAAAGTTGAGATTAAGAAGATGTGTTCATCGACAAACGTATCTTTACAAACCAGCTCCTCGGCCTCGCTCGGGAAATCCGATATAAGCTCTGCAAAAATTAAAGACTTCTTTGATTTTGCCAAAACAAATTCGAGATCGAACTCTTGTAGAATGACAATCCATTTATTATATTTATGCCCAATCATCCTTTAAGTGAGGACGAATTGAAATGGATTGACATCGGCTACAACAAAGGTCTGGCAAAGGAGAATATAATGTCTCAACCACTGAACCGCATGTATGGTAGCTAAAGCAAGCTTCTCGACATGAGAATAATGAATCTCTGCATCAATAAGGTTCCACCTCAGATAGTATATGACATTCTCTTGGAGCTCCTCATCCTCTTGAACAAAAACCAAACCAGTTGTCTTCATGGACATGGCCACATAAAGTATAAAATCACGGCTATAGTCTGGGGGACTAATCATCGAGGTCGACGCTAGGGCTCGCTTGAGTGCATCGAAGGACTCCTAGGCTCACTCATCCCAACAAAAGGGGGTGTCCTTCTTCAATAGATGCATGAAGCCTCTAGTCAAATTGGAAAAGTTGACAACAAATCTCCGTAAGAAGTTTGCCATGCCTTGCAAATAGTAAGATGAAGAATATTCTTTGAGGGAAACAACTGAAGTATTGCCTCAACCTTCAAAGGCTCGACTCTTATGCCCTCTTTAGAAATGATGAATCCTAACAAACGACCTGACTTCACACAAAAGATGCACTTGTGAGGACTTAATCTAACCAAATAGTGTCGTCATCTTTCAAATACCAATCTCAAGTGATAGGAATGACGCATTCTCATACAAGAATAAGCAGCAAGGTCATCCAAAAATACTTTGATGATTGACTTGAGATCGTGGAAGATAAAGGTGGTTACCCACTGAAATGTAGCTTCAGCGTTTTTAAGGCCAAAAGGCATTTTTTGATATGCAAAAGTTCCCCACAGACAAATAAATGCAGTCTTATGTTAGTCCTTAGGTTTAATTTGTATCTGATTATACCCAGAAAATCCGTTCATAAAGGAAAAAACCTCGCTACCCGCACACTCATCCAAAATCTGATCAATAAATGGTGTGGGGAAATTGTCCTTAGGACAGGCACAATTTAAATCATGGAAATCAGTACATATGCAGATCGCTCCCTACTTCTTATCCACCAAAATAGGGTTTGAAACCCACTCCATCAAGGGAATGGGATAGATAAAACCGGCTTTTAACAACTTTTCTATCTCTACCTTAATCGCGAGTGCTTTGCTAGGATTCACCGCACGCAAATGTTGTTGAACAGGATTAGCGTTGGGGTAAGTCTTAATCTCGTGCTCGATAATACGAGGGTCGATACTTGGCATTTCATCGTAAGACCAAGCAAAGATATCATGGAATTATTTAAATAGCTCGGTGTATTCTAGAATCTCAGCATGGGAACATTCTTCCCCAATTTAGACATTCTCTATCCTGTCAGGATCGTGAGAGATGTTGATAGGAATCATTGAAGATATGTTCACCATGTTTTCATTAGCCATCTGAACAGGAGAGCTTAATGGAACCATAGGACTACCAACTCTCACACTAAGAACCTCCCTAAAGTCCTCATGCTCCAAGCGGTCATACTCGGAAAGAAAGTAAGATGTACGATGGAGTTCCTCCCATGGTGGCTCAACTCTGCACATAGCCTCAATAATGTCTTCATCTGAAGGGAAAACCATATCAAGGAAGTTGGGCACGTGAGAAGACTGTACTACCCATGTAAGAAACACATAAGGGTCCTCCTTCTCCGTCCATGAAGAGGAAGGACTAGGCTCTGCAACACACTCAATATTAGCTTGATAAGCTATCATAGTTGCATGTAGCGACACATCCGTCATGATGGGCTCACTCAGAGTACTCGGTGTAGGAGGAATCCAAGGATCTTCCATATGACTCATGCGAAAAGACACTGATCTCATAGATGCTGAAGCCTCACCATAACTAGAACCTATCATAAGAATCATTGTAGGAAAACTAAAGATTTTCCTAAGGAATGGATACATGCCTACACCCACACTCCCATTTGTCGGCTGAGAGTGCTCAATGATCAGGATCGAAGCTCCTGAAGATGCAGTAACCAACGGATTCTTGAATGTCGTTTGATCAATTGTGACTATCATCCCATTATGTGAAAAACATACAATGTGAAATAGGGAAGAAGCAATGGCTTGCATACTATACATCCAATTCCTACCTAGCAAGAGATTGTAGTCAAGGGGTGCATCAACCACCTCGACCTCTATTGCAACGGTCTTCCCTCCCAAATGGAATTTAAGGAAGGGAAGGATGCCGTGCAGCCTAAACGATCTCCCATCGAATGCAGTTAACATGGTCACTAATTTAGATAGCTCAAGGGAACCTAAACCCTTCCAACATGATAAAGACATCACAGAAGCGACAACGCCTTCATCAATCATAGTGCGCTTGACGATCATATTAAGACATTCTACTTGAATCAAAAGAGACACATAGTAAGGCAAGCGAGGCTGAGGTCCTATGGTTTCAAGTTTAATCATGGAGTAAGAATCATCATCATTCACACCAAGGGCAGAAAGCAACACTTTCCTTTGTGAAGGAAAACTCTGAAGCACTTCCAATCCAGACATCGCACAAGGAGTGTTGCCCAAATCCTCGACAACTGAATAGTTTTGGGCAGCTCGGGCATTAGGATTGTTCCCCGAACACTTAAGGATTCCCTAAGGAATGCAAGGTGTGGCTTCAGGTTTATCCATAGGTTTCTCAATATGTAAAGGGGACCCTGGTCGATTAGGATCTTTTCCTGGGCTAGGTTGTGATGAACCATAATCTTTCACATGGGTCATAACTTTCGCAGCACGGACCATGTTAATGCAACCACGACCACTACCCTCCAGTGGATATTAATCACCACCAGATTGATCATGGGTCCTCGAGTTCATATTTTGATTGTGTGGTAAAGGGTTAGTTAGCACAGCTGGGACCTGTGCCAAGAATCTCGAGGCTTCCTCGATATGAGGGCATCAGTAAGTGAGGTGATCGTCCTTACACAACTTGCAAGGGAACTTAACCTTACGTTTAGTTTTCTTGTCGCCCCCAACATTATAGCCATTCTTTTCATTACTATTAGCATTCTCATTCTTATTCCCACCCTTACAATTATTCTTACCCTTCTTTCTAGTCCGTCCAAGCTGCTAGTTACCCTTCTGGTCCGACGATTGCAAAAAAGTACACTCACCGTTTGGGCGGGTTGAGATGAATTCATAGCTTGTACTAAAGCAAATTGGTTGATTGACAATTGACTAACTTGTTTTGCAATCGAATTCGTAGGTTTTGCACTTACACAACCCACAATTCCATTGGCATGTGGTCTAGGTTTGACTTTGGGGTTAAAACTAGAATGCAGAGCATTGGGAATAATCTCATATAACAAACCAAACTGAGCATAAATCAAGTCCAGTTCCTGCACCCTAAAAATCGCTTGTTCCTCATTCTACACTCCGGATGTAGAAACATCCTTCACTATATATGGCAATAATGACTTAAGGAACCATTCGATGAGGAATTTCGGTGGTATAAAGGCTTTAATCAACCTCTTCCATCTACACCACTCTTGAATATGATCTGAGATATGTGTGGCTTTATCCTATCGAAATGTTGACAAGAGTTCAGTACCAACGTCATAATGCATTGGTAGCTAGAAGTGATTAAGAAAATTCATCGCAAGATCGTCGAACAAAGCGAATACCCCCTTGGGTAGCTCTATATACCATTTCACAGCAGGCCCTGTAAGGGTGCATTGAAATAGCCTTAAACAGATGGAGTCCTGGTGTAAGGAATTCAAAGAGCACCATAGGCAAAATGTAGTAACGTGTTCTCTCGGATCCTCTTTTGTTTTTCCCTCAAACTTAGGTATGTCTGAGGGAAGCTTAGTAGGGACCACCATCCAAGTCGGGTCATGAGCTACATGATTGTTTGTCAATCTCAACAAGTCAAGAAGATTCAGCATCACGAGGAAAGGGAGCCTAGGATGATGAGGTCAATGGACTGCTCCTTGATTCATATAGGTTTGATTACCACCATGGCCCTGGCCATAGTGCCCTCCTCCTATTTGACCCATATAGGGTGGCATGGAAGTACCATATTGTGGTGGACCTAGACTATTAGGAGGTACAAAGCCGTAGTTCAGAGAATAAGCAGGTTTTTGATACCCGCCCCCATAAGGTGAAGAACCCTGTCCATACTACGTCCCATAATAGGGTCCATAAGTCATTGCATGAGATGTCCCATGAGACACTTCGTAAGTAGGAACATATGCTCTAGAAGTAGGAATATACACTCTGGAAGTAGGAATGTGACCTCTAGAAGTATGAGCATGACCTCCTGAAATAATGGGTGGTACATGAAGCTGAGACACAACTGGTCTAGTAACTGCAGTATGGACATAACTCGTAGCAATGTTTCGCCCCGAAGGACCACATGAATAAGGTGGAGGGTGAAAATTTGAAGAACTAGGGACAGAGGACCGAGGGACCTGAGTAATTATATATGTACTATTCCCTATACTCTCTCGTCTTGGATTTGGTATCCTAAAAGGATCACTAACCCTAGACCTAGGAGGAATATGTGATGTAAATTCCACCACTGGGATGGAAGGTGCAATGTGACTAGTGCTCCCAAACCTCTCCGCATGGTAAGGAATGAGAGTGCCCCCAGGAATAGTGTTAGGCCCAAACTCAGATTTGACATGAAATTCCAAATCATGTGTGGGAAAACCAGACATACCATAACTACCATAGCTAGTGCTGGCGGGTTCACAATGAGTCTCGGCATCCTCCGGCATTTCATACCAGTAACGTGTCAATGGGGAATAAACCCTAGAGTGAGTAGGTCTATATTGAAAGGGTCCTATCTTAGAAATCATAGGACCTAAATTAGCTAGGTCAGGTGAAGGATCGTAAGTAGGAGTAAACTCCCCATTGTCTACACGAATGGGAGAAGGTGGTTTAGGAATACCTTCTATATGGTCTCCCATGGTGTGTGAATCAATGTGCGAAGTAGTCCACCTGGACTATCTAGGTATCTCTCCCAAAGGAGGAGGAGATGTAGAAGGTGAAAGTCCTACTAAATGACGAGAACGATGAGGAGTTGTACCTGAATCCACAAGGACTCAAAAAATAGAAAAGACTCTCTATTTATGCAAACCCTATGCAAGCTATCGTGCATAGAGCAATCGCTAATAAAATCTAAAGCCAAATGCAAGCAATCAAGGGTAGGATAAGTGAGCACCTGAATGAAGTAGGTATGTCTCTCCTAGGAGAGGCTTGAGACTTAGCAATCATGAAACTTCACCCAGCAACCATTTAACTTCCACTAAAAGGAAAAACTAAGTGCATATGCATTGTTCGCAGTAAACCCGCGTGTATACGTGGAAATCATAGAGCAAATCGTGTGTATACGTGACTGTGAGTTAAAAACTCGTGTACAGGAAGAAAGGTGCATAAAAATCAAGGCAAATAGACAAGATGAGACAAACTTCACACCAATCAGACACTACCAAGCAAACATGTCCCCAAACCCGACACAGAAACAAGAGATAAAGAGCAATTCAAAGTCATTAAAAGCTGATAGAACAACCCCCAAAGGACAACTACTAGGAACTCCTTAGTAGAGTCACCAATTCTATTACGAAGAGAAATTCCTATGGCTTGGGGTACCACAACAGATAGCTTGACTCCAGAAATCAATCCTTTCCAATATGCAATAGAAATTAAATGTCTAACACTAAAGGATCAAACCTCGTCCCTTATTCTGGACGGTTGAAGTAGATCCCCGTTGAGCTTTCCAACTTCATCTTGAATTGATAGATTACTTTCTCAACAACAAGTAAACAATACAAGCATACTATATATCATGGTGTTAGATCTATTCTAGCATATATAATCAATAATGTATAAGCATTTGACATAATCCCATGGATAAAATATTCATTCAAACACACATTATTGGACAGGAAAAGATATTTCTATTAATATAAATCAGAGATTACAATAGATACAACCTCTGTCGGCATGTCTGCGAATCAGAGAAATTGAATCCCCCACTTAGGCCTCTACCACTTCAATCCTCCATCTCTCAATAGCAAGGTCATAAGCAAAAGACAAGCTTGGGAAGAACACAAAAGTGCTCCAAGGGACAAAGGGATGCAAACTCAAGCATAAGTTCCGACAACAATGGACTATATTTTCTTTACTCTCAATCCTCTCATATACCTTCAATGTACCAAGGAGTTCCTTATATAGCTTTTCAAAGGGGGATTGAAAGGTCGAATCCGAGCGATCTCAAGGCATAGGGAAGGCCAGGAATCAAGTGAGTCAGATCCATGTCAAGGAAAACTCCAAAAGGATTTGGATTTTGTACACATCCCGATGTACACGGTTTTAGTTGTCAAACCTGTGTATATACGTGATTATAGGTTTAAAAGTCGCATGTATCATTTTTCACATGTTTTTAGGGATGGTCAGGAAAACATCAAAGGACAAAAAATGGTACAAGGGGTCTAAGGAGTTTGCAGCGGGACAAGGGAAGGCCATACAATGTGTGATTCACCTGGAGTGGTGAAGTCAGCTATAACATATATTATGTACATGTTCGGGCAATTGGAAAGGTATGTCGCGTGTTTTGATAGGGGTTTTGTTATTCCCATTTGTTGCTTCACGGTCCGTCCTACACATGACTGGATTGATAGACCTGGTGATTTTTTATCTTGCAGGATTTAGGATTGACAGGCCAGGGAATGGCTTTTGGATAGATGTATTGTGTGTTTTGACTGATGTTTTGTTAACTAGGTTTTTATGCAACTTTATTTGGTACCCTGGATGTGGTTTTCTCGACTTTTTCTTCATGGTCCATCCTATACACGACCTGATTGGCATCCTGAGTGATTTTCAATCATATAGGTTTCATGATTGACAGGCTGAGAAATGGATTTTGGACAGATGCTTTTCATGTTTTAACTGGTGTATTGAGTATGGTCCTAAAACCCAATTGCTGGTTTTTTTTAACGACCCATCCTTTGCATGGTTGGATCAATAGCCTTATCTCATGACGTCTTATTTTGATACACGTTTGCTACTCAATTTCATTTTTTGGTGCACACCTGGATTAACAATCCCATTTTTCTTATTAGTGTCCTTCAATGCAGTGTTCTTCCTTCTTTGATTGCACAAATGAAAACTTTGTATTTCACTGCAAATTGGGCATACCCATTGCGAATATTTCACACCGAGGGTTTTGCGAAGGTTTCACAGTGAGGGATTTTTAGTTTTGATCCTATTTCAAAGTGGCTTGTCTTTACGCTCAGGGTTTGTGGGGTCACTCTGGTCGCTTGTTTTTTCACCATCACTCAGGTTAATGAAGAACACACTGTCAATGTCCCTTCATTGACAGCAATCCTCTCCCTCAATGCTCCATCATTGCAAGAAGGTTGGTTGTTTCGTTTTGACATGGGATTCATTCTTAATTGCATCTTATCTTATGAGGATTTTGAAGATCTTGTCAGACTCTTCGGTTCACTGGGTTTACTGCACCACCTTTGCTTTGCATCATTTATACAAATCCTCAGTAACCAATATTTGGTATTGTTTGGCTTTGGTTTGCTTGTATTGTTTTGTTGGTCTTCATTTACACCAGAGGTTTTGTGACATAGGTTTTGCCACCTAGTCAAAATCGCAGGTATTATTTCACCCTACTTAGTTGTTTTTGACATTCCTTGTGCTAGCAAAACATTTGCTTGTTATTTATGTGCCTTTGAATTGAGATTTTTTTGGTATGGGAAATTTATCCTGAAGTTTTTGGTCTTAGTATTTAATTATGAGTGCGCATCTATGATTTATACAATCTCTGTAATTATTTTAAAACAAGTGTACATTATCTTGCATACATTTGATAGTGGAATTATTGTTGGCCTGAATTACTATAAGTTTACTGTCAAATTGAGGGTTTCATTTGCAGATTGTTTATAAATGTTGTTTTGAAATGGGTATGAGTATTTTTGAAACGTAGTATATAGTCTACCAGAGGAAACTCTAATTGTTGGAAATGCATGGTTGTGTAGGATTCTTATGAATCAGATGTTAGTGGATATAGTGTTAGTTTGTAGCATTTTCAAATACATGTTTCACATAGTAATTTTCTTTCTATAGCTAACCTTACCAATAAGTTATGCCCCTATCTTTGTATAATTTTGTTGTAAATTCAAAGCAGCTATAAAAGATACCTATTATATTTTAGAGTGGAAAATGAATGTGCTTCAATACTAAAACATACAAACATGTTTCATTGTGAGCACTTTCATCTGTTATGAAAAAAAAATGTAGCTTTTCAAGTCCTTTCTAGATGTTTAATGAGTTAACATTTTCTTGCAACTCACTGATATAAGTCTTTACATGTAGGTCTTCATGCCCAACAACAAGTGCTTCTTTATTTTATAACCTCAACAAAGGAATGCATTGTTTAAGAATTATTTTACAATCAACATGATATATCCTATTCACAGCTACCCTTATTATAATTTGCATAGGGAAACTTTATACATTCTTCTTTGCAACCTTCATATTTTTCTGGAACATAAATTAATCCTATAGTTGGATTAATCTCTTCAATTGTTGTTGCAATGTTTATTGGACATTTTATTACTTTCTTTGGATCATATGTCTACTTTTAAAGACACTTACTCATTAAAACTATTGTACCTTCAAATATATACTCGATCATTGAAGAGTTAGCTTAAGCAGATCCACATTTTCCCGCTCTTCTTTGACTGGAAATATATCCTTCATAACTTTATTCCAAACATGTTCTGCATAATTAGGAAATATCAGAGTGATTGATATTGTTAGGACATCTATGAATCTCCATATTACATCTCTATTCACCCCCGCTACAACAAAGGATAATATGTACTCATCCTACGCTTCCTGAATATCATACATCCATTTATTCAAGGTCTCGCTAGACATTATTTCACTTAAAATTGTGTTCTATCAACTTTACTGCAATGTTCATTTTCATTAGCAAACACCTGGTCTGCAAAAGTTGCTTCTACATCCAAAACATCCTCCACCCATGCAACTTTTTTTCTCAATCATAGAATTGCATCTGTCATGCATCAAAACAAGTTGATATGAGATGGGGTTGTCAATCCGAATGTGCACATGCTTGACTGTGAAAACCTTTAGAATTAAATATCAGCATGCTTTCCATGTTTTGACTAATGAAATTAGTAGAAAATTTTATTTGGGTCCAATGGGGAAGACACACACATGTTTCCAAATAATCCCGCATCAAAACTCAGTTAACAAAACACCTACCAAAGAAACAAGAGACATCTGCTCAAATGTCACTCACCATATCGCCAAGGAATCTTGGAGACTTGATCTCAATTATTTCATCCAAGTGTTTCATCCTTGTTTAACCTCATTAAAAAGTATAGAAATTCCCTTCAAAGCATCTGATATGTCTTGGTCATGAGAAAAATAGTGCATGCCTTTATCACAATTTTCTTACATAATTGTCAAGCATTCTTATTTTCACTATCAAGTTACGAAATAACCTTGCATCAAAACCCAATTTTCCACTATTTCCTATAGTTGTCGTTGACTCTGCAATTATTGTTGCAATATTTGTTGGATCTTTATTGGGCTTCTTTGGAGCAGCTGCTTACTTCTTAAGGAACTTCCTCATTTAAAAATTTGTACCTTCTAAATAGGTATTGGCTTGAAGAAGAATAGCATCTGACATTTCCACACTGCCCACCCTGATCTGATTTCAAGTCCATCCTTCTTTAGAACTTTCTTCCAAATATTTTCTATGTAGTGAGGACATATCATATAACCCTGTCAAAACACACGAGACATCTGCCCAAAAAGCCATTTGTCAGCTTGCTAATCCAGCCATGTTCAAGATGGGCCATGAAGCCTGTAAAATTAAAATTCACTTGGCTTGCCATGTTTTTACTTGGGAAAGCAACATCAAACATGTATTAGGGAAAATAGGAAAGCCACACTAAGATTACAAATTAATGTTGCATCAAAACCCAGCTAATGAACAAATCTCTCAATTTGAATGTACATTGGAAATTGTTCATATTCCATATGCTATAAAAAAATATACAACTCTTCAAGTCCTACCTACTTGTTTAAGAAGTCAACAATTTGTTGCAGCACTTGCATTCACCAAAAGAAATTTTCACATCTAGGGCTTTAGGCATAACAAGAATTATTTCATCCTTCTTTTATCTCAACAAAATGAATGCACTTTTTAAGAATTATACAATTAACAAGATATCCAATAGGACATTCCTTCAAAAGAAACTTAAATGTCTTGGTCACAAGTAAAATAATGTCTACCCTTATAATAATTTTCTTAGAGAATGTCCAACCATGTGTAGGACAGACCGTGAAGTAGCAAACAGGAAAACCACATGGAGTTAACCAAATATGACCACATCAAAACTCAGTTAACAAATCCTCTGTCAAAACATGTGAGACGCCTCTTCAACTGCCTGAACATGCACAGGATGGACCCTCAAGTAGAAAATAGTGGTTATGAAATAAGCTTGCATCATAATCCAGTTAACAAAACCCTTGTCAAAACACACAAGAAAGCTATCCAACTTCCTGAACACGCACAGGATGGACCCTCAAGCATACAACAGAGGTAATAATCCTGCATTAAATTTGGCCATTTGGTTGCACATGATTTGCTGGATCATAGCTTAATCTTGAATCCTGTAAGATTGAAAATCACTTGGATCTTAGCGTAGGATGGACCTTTAAGAAACAAATGGATTTTGCAATGGGAAAGACACACTTGGTTAAAACCAAAAATTCCTGCAGCAAAACCAAGTTAAGCAAACACCTATCAAAACAGACGAGACACCTGTCCAAATTCCATTTGTTGGACCAATGACAAACTTGTCCAAAGTCTATTCGACGCACAATTAGCTTTGACTATTGAATTGTTGCTACATTTTTGTTGTACATTTCTTTGCCTTCTTTGGCGCAAATGTCTACTTCTAAATAAAATTCCCCACTGGAAAAAATGTTCCATCCAATTATTTATTGCCTCACTAAATATTACTATCAAGCAGATCCACATTTTCCCATTTTGGCTGTTGATATGGGACAACCCTTGAACTCTACAGAAGAACAAGCTACTACCAACCTAGAGACTGGACAAGATCCTCCTATCTAGCAAGCTTCACGACATCTTTCTGGTATGTTTCCAGTCACTTCATTAAATGAAAATTTAAGTGACTTTCATCTAAATGAATTAAATCCATCTCTGTCAGATCTCTCTTCATTTTTTGTCCTTCTCCCCTCACAGGTGGTCACATCTCCTCTTCCACCTCAACTATCATTGGTACCACCTCCCACGTTCCCCTTATCCCCTTTACATCCTGCCTCTCCAGATTCAAAATCCACCTCCTCCATGGTTCGGTTCCATCTCAGAATAAGGGATATCCTTGCTCTGGTTGTTCATTCAACTCTCTTCCTCAGTTAGGAGCAAACCCTACCCTTCCAACAAAGGGAAAGGGGCAGGGAAGACCCTCACATTTCTCCTTTTCTCAGCAGAAATCTATTCATGATCATGCAAACGAAAAACATAATACACTCTTTGGGGCACTTAGAGTAGTGCAAGACCCTGAAGGGGTTCTTAAATGAAAATTCTCTCCTTCATTCGTAGGGGTTTGGAAAGTACCCGAAAAAAAACTTCCTCTAAATAGGATGCTCTTGGTGCAAAAACTGAATGTAACCCTCCTTCAGGAGACATTGGGGATTGAACTTGAAGTTACGAAATTGTTGTCCTAAATTACAAACAATTTTACCTTTCTATCCTAGAGTTCTAGAGGCATTTCGGGTGGGATAAAAATAGGATGGAACTAGTCCATGTTGCTCAGTTCAAACTCATGGGGAGCCCCATTTCTCATGGGAATCCAGGTTTTTTGGGAAGAAGCAAATTTATCCTTGAACATTCTAAACATATATGGCCCTTATAACAACATAGTGGCTTTCTGGGAGGCTTTGCAAACCTCCCCTTTACTAAGAAGTGAAAACGTGGTGATCGGTGGAGATCTGAACTTCACTTTAGGTGCCCATCAAATATTGGGACCAAAAGCAAGGGTAGATCCTTTGGCCAACTTTTTCAGCAATCTCCTCTAGAACATCAAAATGGTGGACCTTGCCCCTCAAAAGCTCAAGCCAACCTCGATAAATAGAAGACATGGGGAGGATAGAATTGAAAAAACACTAAAAAAATTTCTCATGGAAGAAAGTCTTCACGGGAGGGATTTGATGTTCAAACAATGGGTTTATTTAGAAGTTGACTTGGATCACATGCCTATTTATTTAGAAACTTTAAGAAACCCTAAGAAGTCATCCAAACCCCTTCAAATTTATGGCTGCTTAGATAAAAAATGAGGAAATTATCAGGCTCATCCAGTCAAATTAGATTATGAATGTGGCAGATGAGGAAACTCATGCCGCTACACATGTTGCACAAAATATGTCCCGCATCAAACTTCTTCTAAAGGAGTGGGATAGGAATAAAAGGATTTTGGAAGATCAAACCATCATTGAGATTGAGGAATAATTGGTAGGGATTCATAACTCTAAATGAGGGTTTTTTCTCACTCAGAGAGATAAGAAAACGTTGATCTCCCTTGAATACAATAGAAAAAATACATTGAAAGAGATGGATGAAGTTTGGAGGATAAAAAGAAAATCTATCAAGATGGCAAGTGGGGATGACAGCACAAAAAAATTTCAGGATTTTGAAAAAGGAAGAAAACAACAAAATATGATTTGGGAACTAAAAAATGACAATAATCAACAGGTCTCCACTTTTGAGGAGATCGCTGATATCGGAATTTTTTTTTTTTGAAAATCTATTCAAAGCGAAACAACATGCTTCGATTGCGGAAGTCATATAGATGTCAGAATTTATGATGAGGACAATTCAGATCTGATGGAGGAGGTGTTGAAAGATAAACTGAAGGCAGCTTTGCAAAGTTTCCAGAGGGACCAAAGCCCGGGTTCAGATGGATGGACCATGGAATTATTTTTGGCATCCTATGACAGTGTTGGACCTGACCTCCTTCATCTGGTTGAATAATCTAGGGTTAATGGTGATTTACATCCTCCTCTCAACTCAAATTTATTAGCCCTAATTCCAAAAAAAGATAATATGAACAGTCTGAAAGATTTCAGGCCTATTTCCCCCAGCAACATCACTTACAAAGTGGTTGCAAAAGTGATCACTCAAAGATTGAAGAAGGTCCTCTCAAAAATCATCTCGCCTGAAAAATTTGGCATTCTAGAGAACAGACAAATTCATGAAGCAATCGGAGTATCTCGAGAAGGTATGCATAGCATAAAACTAAAGAAAACAAAAGGGGCAATTCTAAAGATTGATCTCTCAAAGTATTTTGATAGAGTAAGCTGGTTATATCTGAGACTTCTCCTTACTCATCTGGGATTTAATTAATCTTTCATAAAATGGATTTTTCCTACATCTCCACTACATCTTTTGCAGTCTTCATCAATGGATCAACCTCCCCTTTTTTTCTTTGAGAAATGGATCTCAGACAAGGATTCCCATGCTCTCTCCTTCTCTTCTTATTGGTGGAAGAAGTTCTGAGCAGAGCTATATTGGATGCAAAAATGAGAGCTTTATTTGAAGGAATCAAGATAACCATGAATCTAAACATTACACATCTCCTGTTTGTAGATGGCATTCTCATTTTTTGTAATGGCTCAATCAGAGATGCTGAAAAGCTATCAGAAATTCTACACCTTTTTTGCAAATCCATAGGTATGAAGCTAAATGAACATAAATATTCTATTGCCACTTTTAACTTGGATGATCATATCACCAGGAGTGTCTAGGAACTTTTTCCTTTCATTGTCACGTCTTTGGATGGAGGTATTAGATTTATGGGATTCAGGATAAAACCAAACTGCTATAAGAAGGAAGATTTGAACTGGTTACTGGAAAAATTGGATCGCACGGTCAATATCTAGTGCAATAGATGGCTTTCGAGAGTGGGAAGGATTATCCTAGTGAAGTATGTTCTCGAATCCATCCATGTATACTAGATAGCATTAGCTTGGATTCCAAAATCCATCGTGGAAAGATTGCAAAAAATATGCTCAAGATTTATGTGGATGGAGAATAAGGGACAAAAATTCGTTGGATTAAATGGGACCAAATTGCTAGACCTAAATCCATGGGAGGGTGGGGACTCAAGAAAAACACTCTTTTTGCCAAATCTTTAGCTGCTAAACCAGGTTGGAGGCTCATTTCAACAAACAATCTGTGGACGGAGGTTGTTTTTCATAAGTACATAGTTCTGGTACCTTTGTGGGACTAGATCAAAAACTCTGTCTTCAATGCTTCTCCCTCTGGATCAATTATCTCGAAGGAAAACTGCAGTGCCTTTCCACTTATTCATAATGGACTATCTTGGAAATTCAAGAATAGTATGAGATTTTGAATTGGAGCATATACATGGCTAGTCAGCCAACTCAACCATATTCTTCCTCAATAGGTTATTCAACTGCTCCATCAAAAATGTTTCTTTCATTTAATCCAAATTACTGACCCTACCTCCACTAACTTGTGACATCAGGGGTGGATGGGAAGCAGATAACTTGAGATTCCAAAATTTTGGAACTTAGAATGGAACAAATACATTTGTGTTGTTCGAGTATCCCACATTAGGCTCATAGATTCGCATGACGAGCTTATATGGAAGATATACCTCGAAGACTAGATACCAACAACTATGTACCACTTCTTTCCAAGCTTATCCTCAATGGCGACAATTCGATATTTAGAAAATTAAACGTCCTTCAAAGGAAAAAGTTATTATGTAGTGCTCCCTTGCTAATAGAATCCCAACTTGAGATTGAATGTAGAAAATATTCCTCGAAGGTCCTGGATAGTGCACTCTGTGAAAAAAATAACGAAGAAAGCACCAATCATATTTTTCTCAATTGCTCTTTCTCGTCTCAAGTCTGGTCACATTCTCAAGCTTTGTTAAATCTCAGATTTGACTCGCTTGGACAATCCCTTGAAGATGCGTGGAAAGTTTGGTCCTCCTATCGACATCTTGCACACATTAAACACTTCCCCTCATCCACATCTGGGGAATATGGCTAGCTCGAAATGCTGCTATCTTTCAGGAAAAATCCTCTTCTCCCGAGGCCATTGCCAAACATGGTCTCGACATTTTATCATTTTTTCCTCAAACCAAAGGTGCGTCGACAATACGGGTCATCACCGAAGAACATATTGTCCAATTTATGTCGTGGTATTTTTTTTTACGAGGCCTCACAAGACCGCATATGTGGGGGTGGAATACTTTTTTTCTTAACCAAAACCACCACTTTCAGATACAAATGGGCCTAGGGGCCGGAACAAACAATTTTGTTGAGCTCATAACTCTAAAAATCCTTCTTTGCTTTGCCTTGGAGAAAAAATGTAGAAGGATCCAGATCTTTGGGGATTCTATAGTTGTTATAAACTAGGTGAACAAAATCCAAATATGTAGAAACATATCCCTTATTTCATTCTTTGAAGAATTTATCAGACTCATGACAAACTTTGACTACATTACCTGCCGACATGTGTATAGGGAAAGGAACTCTGATGTTGACCGCTTATCCAAAAAAGGCTTGATGATGGAGCATGGCACTTGGAAATTTGTGGAATCCAGGGATGTAGAAGTATTTGAGTTCTATCACAGAGCATTTATTGATTTGCAACAAATAGACAACACTACTTGAACAATCATCCATTTTGATTGCAGGTGCTGATTATATGTAAAAAATTAAAATTTCTTGTCTAGTTTCTTATGATAGATCTTTATGTTGACGTAGATGCAGTTTTTTTATGGAACTACAGGATTATTATTTTTTGAAAAAACAAGGATTCACTTTTTGAAGATCTTTGTTTAGACCCTACAGGGGAGTTTTTTTTTTGGAACTAAGGTAATAGGGGTGAAAACAACCACATCATGACAATAATATGCATGCATACTCAATATGTACTTTGACTCTTTTTTGATAAATAAAATTCAAGCTCTTTTTCTTCCAAAAAAAATATTTATAATTATACTTCAAAATTTGTATAAACCATGCCTATAATAAACTTTAAACAAATTAAATTTGACATTTTTAATATAACATCTAATTAATCTAACCCTTAAATTAAACATAAACTTTATTTCAAATTAGTTAACTTAAACATCTAATTTGACAATTAAATCACAAATCAATTATAACATCTATTTTAAATTATAAACTATTTATAAACATCTAATTTAAAATAAATTATAAACTAATTATACTTTTAATTTAAAAATAAATTATAAATTAATTAAATAATTAAAATTAAACATATATGAAATTTTAAGTATCTTATAATAATTTCAAATTTATGGGAATTTTAAAAACTTTAAAATAAAGATGTTTTATAAAACCTTATCTTGAACACTACAATCCAAGTGTCCTTTTGCATGAACCTCAAGTTGCATGAAGCTTATATGGAAATCCGCCATAAGCCTTAAGGTGAGAAGGAAGGAATTTTAGTACCTATGCAATTCATTTGGTAAGAAAGGCACAATGCATTGTCCTTTATCATTAACCACTCTTCTCTTCTCCAACCTAACATGCTAGATTATCCTATTGTGTAAACGAGGGTCACACAACGGACTTATTGTGTAAACTACATTTTATGATATTTGGATACTATGATATTTGGATACACATAAGTATTTTGTTTTTCATTCTCATTGGGTTTACCAATATGTAGTGGAAGACTTTTGAAAATTTGAAATAATTTTTAAAATTTATTATTAATATTATTTTTTGTTATCTTTAGTTTAAATAATCTTTAAATTTTATTTAATCTTTAGTCTAAATAATCTTTAAATTTTATTATTATTATTTATACATGTATTTATCTCAAAAAAAAAAGAGTCTTTTAATATCTAAAAGAGAGTGTTCAACATCTTTTCAAAGGAAGAAAATTTTTAAAATATTAAAGTTATAGTTAACATTGTTTATATAATGTTAAGACTTAGATTTTCATTTACATCATTATTTTAAAAAAATAGAATTTAAGCTCTCATACGACTCTAAAAAAATTTAGACTCATAATGAGCATGGAACAAAGAAAAACTATAAAAATGTATAAAAAATTTTAACCATGATGTAAAATAATTAAACATAGAATAAACTCGAATACATTACAAATTATACTCATTTAACACTATATTAAAAATTTTAAATTTTAATAATAAT
>LPNX010664744.1:0-99431 GCA_001517045.1 Pseudotsuga menziesii
ATTCCATTTTTTCAGGTATTTCTTGTTTTTGGGGTAGCGGGGTCCATCAAAAGTATGCCGAGTGGGTACTCGTTGGATGCGGAATTAAATTCCGCATCCAACTAGCTCTCCCGATCGAAATTTGAATAAAAACACGGGGAGATATGTCAAAAATACAAACAAAAAAAGTAGTTTTTTTTATGATACCTATCCCCAAATTTATATTAAAAAAGTGTTTAAGACCTATACGGTATTTCAAATTTAAAGAAATTTCATTGGCTAACACATGATGACATGGAATTTGAATAAAAGTTAAAAGGCCAATTTTGAGTTGAAATTTCCTCTAATGCCACCGATTTGAAACTCGGGCTTGAGACAAGGGTGATACTCCACTACTGTCAGCTGCTCCCAAGGATTGCAAACTTCATTCGATTTCCTTCTGGCAATTAGCTTCAGATATCATCCCTGTCACAATCATTCCGCCCAAAAGGAGCCAAAATTTTGACTCGGCTGCCATCAAAATCGTGGAGTGGCCTCTGGTCAATTTTAACTTCCGTTTGGCGCTTTGTCATTCATACATGAATGCAATTCTCTAGTGGTGGATCTGTCCATGTAACCAGTTGCTAACAAAAACTCATTTTTGTCAAATGAAACTAGGAAATCAATATCCACGATTTTACGGCTCAGCTAGTGCACGATTTTACGGCTCAACTAGTGCCCAGCATGAGGAAAATATGACAAAACACGAGGTTGTGGTCGGGTTCATGTATGCGTGAACTCTGTTATGCATAAAGGCTGCCAACAATGGTTTGGCAGGTAGCCACGTTTGAGACCATTGACCCCCCGAGACAAGAAAAGGTGCACAGACTCCATAATTTTGAACAACAGCCAAAGGTGATAAAAGGTGCCCAACATCACTTGCTAAATCAAAATCAAAACTTCAAACGACTTGCGTCCAATTCAAATCCACAATTGGTGACCCGATTGGCATCGTCGGCGCTTGTATGGCAATCAATCAAACGACTGTCAATGAAAGGGATCGATCAGCTTGTAGTTTGTCCTCAATAGCAGTAGCTCCAACAAGTATTATATATATATTTTAATCTCTTCAGCTAGCATTTCCAGAGTCTGAATTAGAATTCATGATGCACTGTTTGGCATTTATCCATCGATTCTGCCATTCTAGGTAGGATTCCTCATCAAGTATAGAATATCCTAGAGCCAATGTTCTAAGACTTGCTTCTCCATACTCTTTGATATACTGTAATGCTGTGTCTCTCCAATCCTCTACTTCAGAACAATGTCTCTCAAAAATGACATTGTCTGCACCTTCGCATAAAAGTAAAATTTGACCAACTGGATCACGAACAATCACAGACATGCGTTTTCTCATACTGCTGAAATCTATTGTGTTGAGGAGCTCATAAATGCAATCATTGTGGCCTCCTTTAAGCACTCAAAGTGCAGAATGCATTTGGAGGGGTAACATCTGGCTCCATGGGGGACGCGTGCTCTCGGAGAGAGCATGCGAGAACCTTAGCTTTTCTGTGTATCCATAGACCAACTTGAAAGAAAAGTGTGATGGGATGGCTTCATTCACATCCCACACTTTATTACAAAACAAAGAAGAACTGAAAATTTAAATGCTTGTGCAAGAGCTTATTTTTCTTCCTTACCTACCTACTCTATCATGAGACTAGCACATGTCAGGTGTATGCATACAAGTAATGGAGACATCTCAGCTCCTTGTCAACAATAGAACATCTCCCCCTGTGTTTGGTCATTAACCAAAACAAGGTCTCATAAAAAATGTTGTAGATCTGACCTGAAAACGCCATCAAAATATGGCTGTCATAGAAAACCTTATGCTGCAAACACAAGTCATCTTTCAAATCTCCAATCACATAGCACATTGGAGTGCATGCTTCATCAAGATAACACTGAAGAGGTCTTAGATAAGCATTGGGAAGCCCTTCATCAAACTGGATTTTGTTATCCATAAGACTTTCACGAGACATATCTACAACACAAATGTTATTAGTTTCAAAATATACTTGAGGCAGCTTCTCATCTACATCATGAGGTTGTTCATAAGCTTAGGGCAGCTTCACATCTTCTATTATAGCTCTATCCGAGATCTCTTCAGTAATGTCTTCAACCAAGGGTTCTTGGAATACTCCCTCAATCAGATCTTCAATGATCTGTTCTTTAAGCTCAGGATGGAGCCTAGGGATGAGGGCATCATATTCTTTAGCAAGTTGCTCTATCTCATCTACTATTCCATTGTGCCAGCGAAGGAGAAACCTCTCGAAAAACATTGACACTGAATCTATAGATTCATCCAAAAGACCATAGAACCAGATCATTGCATCCCTTTACAAAGTTATGGCAAAAACGATCATTATATCATCCTCATGATGAACATTAAAATCAGCCATCAGTTTGCAGAGAGAGGCAATAAGATGGGTGGCTGAAACACCATCATTTCCATAAAATTCGGGAAGAATGTCATGCACCTTTCCACGGTCATAGCATTGATTAGGAAACCCATGGATTTTTGAGAAATCTAGCGGGCTGTAAGCCTCGTGCCAAATATCATGCGGTTCTCCGATAAATCAAATAATGAGGTACTTAATTTGAAAAATGTGTTTAATCATACCTCATACCAAACTGTGGAGTCGCCAAGGTGAGCTTGAAAGCCTTCTGATGAGTGCACTCACCTATACACCCAATAGGATCTTCAAATCTGCAAAAGGACAAGGGCTCTGTCCCTTCGTGGAGTCGCCATGTGAGAAGAAGAATCTGTAATGTAATCTCCCACAAATGTCAACGAAGCATAGTCTTCAAATTTCGGGAACTGGACTTTGTCCTCGGCAACGGTGCAAAATGTTGTCTCCCGAAACTGGCACGCGGGTGCACCGGCCCGACGGCAACTCTCGAGAGAGAGGCCAATGTCACCACACCCCTCTCTCCTCACTTCAGGCTGGCTCTTCTCCAACTCTAGGGGGGTTTCCCTAAGTTCAGATTGCTAAGGCAGGTGCGGCTGAGGGCAAGGTGATTTGAAGAGGCTGCATTAGAGAAACACGGGTAGCAAAAAAGGAAAATGATTCGGCTTGATGGGTAGGAAGGGAAGGGAGGATCAGTCCTCGAGGGAAGGCCAATGCTAGTACCAGAAGGGTAAATGGATTCAGAAGGGGACTCAGAAGGGCTTTGTGTTTCATAGAAGTGAGACTAAGCTGGTCCGTTCCATAATCAGAGGCAAGGAGAATGGAAGTATAACTGACTACTTTCCATTACTCCCAAACCTCCAAGAACATAACGGTGACAAACAACTTGGCAGCTGCAAATGCTTGCCCAATGTGCTAGATTATAGCCCTCTATGTTGGCTTGGTCTATAACTTATGAAAACCCAAAACTATGACAGAGAAACCCAACATATCCCAAAAACTCAACATGATATTTTTTCTTTATTAGCTCTGGGGAAAAATCCTCCCAGCCCAAAGCTTCCATCCATGTACAATGAAAGAGCTATGCTCTTTATAGACCCCAAAAGGCTCCTTTTACTTTTATTTTCAAAAAGTATAAAATAATAAAAAATAAAATAAAATAAAATAATAAACGAAAGGAGAAAAAGTAGGATCATAGATCCACTTTTCTCTCACCTAAAGCCAAAGAAAATGCTTTTACAAACTAAAGGGACTCCCCCTTTACTATCAAAAGATATCAAGCACTCTCACTTCACTAAATGTTCAAACTGAACATGAAGTGGAACTCAAACTCACACTCCCTCAACCAGATGACTCAAAATGACTTTTTATACAAAAATGAAATAACTCCTAGCTGACTAGTAATTCGATGCCACTATCCCTCCAAAGATGCTCCCTGTCTAATTAAAAGCCAAAGAGAAAGATAAACTTCATGTAGATCGAGGCACAACCACCAACCAACTTTGGACTGCTCCACATGCTTCACGTGGCCTAAGTATCTACCGATTGATACGGGAGGCCATGAATGACGACTCGGCTGCTGAAGGGTGCCAACCGTGATGGTGAAGGCAAATTGCACATAATTTGGTTTCCAAAGAAATTGTCTATGATTGAAATCTCCCATGATTGGCTGCCAATAACCCATGGCCTGGTGCCTTGGGAAAAAATTGATGCCCTGCTGAGAAACTCCAGGTGGTTACTGCCAGCTGATGACTACTCCAGTGAGCCCACAAAATCTTGAAGCCTACGCCGAGCAAAGACACCGACTCTTCGAGTTCAAAACGGAATTGAAAGTTCCAATTGATTGACAAGCAAGAGAATAACAAATCCAAGTGCGATGGGTTTTAGCAGACTGGCATTCACTTTATCCCACCGATCTAAAACTCGGGCTGGAGACAAGGTTGATACTCCACTACTGTCAGCTGCTCCCAAGGATTGCAAACTTCATTCGATTTCCTTCTAGCAATTAGCTTCAGATATCATCCCTGTCACAATCATTCTGCCCAAAAGGAGCCAAAATTTTGACTCGACTGCCATCAAAATCGTGGAGTGGCCTCTGGTCAATTTTAACTCTGTTTGGCGCTTTGTCATTCATACATGAATGCGATTCTCTAGTGGTGGATCTGTCCATGTAACCAATTGCTAACAAAAACTCATTTTTGCCAAATGAAACTAGGAAATCAATATCCATGATTTTACGGCTCAGCTAATGCCTAGCGCGAGGAAAAAACGACAAAACACGGGGTTGTGGCCAGGTTCATGTGTGCGTGAACTCTGCTATGCATAAAGGCTGCCAAAAATGGTTTGGCAGGTAGCCACGTTTGAGACCATTGACCCCCCAAGACAAGAAAAGGTGCACGGACTCCATAATTTTGAACAACAGCCAAAGGTGATAAAAGGGGCCCATCATCACTTGCTAAATCAAAATCAAAACTTCAAATGACTTGTGTCCAATTCAAATCCACAATTGGTAACCCGATTGGCATCCTCGGTGCTTGTATGGCGATCAATCAAACAACTGCCAATGAAAGGGATCGATCAACTTGTAGTTTGTCCTCAATAGCAGTAGCTCCAACAAGTATTATATTTTTTTTTTAATCTCTTCAGCTAGCATTTCCAGAGTCTGAATCATAATTCATGATGCACTGTTTGGCATTTATCCATCGAGTCTGCCATTCTAGGTAGGATTCCTCATCAAGTATAGAATATCCCAGATCCAATGTTCTAAGACCTGCTTCTCCATACTCTTTGATATACTGTAATGTTGTGTCTCTCCAATCCTCTACTTCAGAACAATGTCTCTCAAAAATGACATTGTCTGCACTTCGCATAAAAGTAAAATTTGACCAACTGGATCACGAACAATCACAGACATGCGTTTTCTCATACTGCTGAAATCTATTGTGTTGAGGAGCTCATAAATGCAATCATTGTGGCCTCCTTTAAGCACTCAAAGTGCAGAATGCCTTCTAGTGGAATACCTTGAGGTGTTAACTGACAGTGGAGTTGCCAAGTGGACTTACGTCTAATTTCAGAGAAAGATTGGACTAAAAATCTACCAAAAAAGGGGAAAAAGGTAAAAACTAAAAAGAAACAAAGGTCGTCCAGGAACAAAAGGATTTTTCTAAGGCAACAGCGCTAAAAGATGTTGTCCGCCAAATGCACACCAACAGCAGAAATCTAATGAAAGTTGTCTCCTCACTTGAGAAAGTGGGAGAGGTGTGGCCTTGGGGGCAAGCACAGAGCCAGGTACTGTCACCTACTCCTAGCTCCTTTGTTTAGGCTAACTCCTAATGAAGCCAAGGGGGGGTCGTCCCTAACAAAGAGTTTTCTATGGCTCAATGTGTTTTAAGTGTTTTTGATGTTATGATGCGGATGGGTGTTTTTTAGGAGTTTTTGAATGATTACAACTTTATAATAAAATGAGCAATCCACGTTGCAATTACAAAACAAAAGATTTGAGACGAACAATACAAAGATGACTTGGAAATTAAAGGCATCCACGGATAGATAATGATTAGGTAAACATTAGGGACAAATGGTTCAGATCAAGGCGATGCATGGAAGTTTAAGACCAGTGCCAATATGGAGTCAAAACGTGCTTGTGAATACTGGAATACAAGTCTCAATAGTAGTGTTTGTGAGATTGTTTTGCAATTGTTCTTGGTTTATTTTATTGTAAATTTTAAAGATGATTTTGCTTAAGGTGTCTAGGAAACCTAACTGAAAATACTTTCAGTGGCTCCGTTCGAAGACATGACGGACCTGTCTGGAATCACAAGCTAGGTTTTCAGAGAATTTAACCAGCGAGTGTTCAGATTGGGTTGCCCGACGCCCACACTTAGAATTTGCCCACTACCTGAGTATTTATCGAGATAACACTGGTGCGTTGGTTATGGGGTGAAAGTTTTATTATGTTGTCACTTGCAAGATTAACAAATCCAATCACCGTTCTGAGTACGAGTCCAACTTTTCAGGGTCGACAGAGCATACTAGGTGAGGGATAGCAACGAGGTAAATTTTAAGTGGGGAAATGTGAGTTGGAAAGATTTTATTATTATGAGCACACAGTTCAACTCTCCGACAGAGAGTGCTCTTGACTTTGTCTTATGATAGAAGTTCAAGAGACTTTAATTAATCTATATGCTTGATGCAAGGATAATGCAGTGGGAATGCTCTCCGACAGAGAGTGCTCTTGACTTGGGTTATTGCAAGTTCAAGAGTGTTTGGTTCTTTTTATAAGACAATCAGCTTGTAAATTGAAACCACATGATAGCTCAACAAATTGTAAAACAACGAAACAATGTCATAGCAAAAAAATGATAAACCACTTGCAAATGAAATAAATGAGAAACTAGTGTTCTTCAGCAACAAGAAACTAATCTAACAAAGAGAAGTCAAAAATGACTTCAAGACACACTGTCCCTGAAATTTCTAGCTAGCTGGTCATAAGCAGGAAGACAATGAGGAAAGAGAGGTAGCACGCAATGTCAATGCGACACTTGGGATGAAATCCCAAGATACTTCTCAGGTCAAGACTGAAACAAATAAAAAGTTCTAAGTACAGAACTAAACTACTCTAAGCATGCAAAGTAAATCTGAGCTAAGAGCACAAGACACTCTTCCCCAAATGGGGAAGAAGAAACCAAAAGATGGGAGGCCTTATCCCACTTTGCCCTTTTATTAAGAGAGTACAATATTTAGGATTTTCAACCTTAGAGAAATAAAAAGAACTTGGAAAGACAAATGGAACAAGCCTCAATGGCTGTTTTACAAAAGGAGAGTAATTTGTCAAATTTTGTCTTCTTTAGTTCAAATCCCAAGTATTTGGATCTTCTTGGTTTTGGTACTCAGTTTCTACTCTTCTCTTTGGTTTTTGTTCTTCTTTGGCTCAATCTTCAACTCCTTCTCTTAGGATTGTTTTTTTTCGTACCTGCACACAACACAAATCAACTCAAAGCACCTATCAATTATTAATTAAAACAAATAAAAAAAGAAACTACTTCTAAGAAAGAGATATACAAAAATAAAACTAAGTGCAAGATCTAATTTATGATATGAAAACAGCAGTATAGAATGCTGCAAAAAAGTGAGGGCAAAGGCTGAAAATAACGACGAAAGAGGGCAGCCAACAAAAAAGATAGTTGGTTGCAACAAAAGTGAAAAATAGGGCAGCGAAAAAGGTGAAAAGAGAGGCAAACAAACAGTAAAAATGGGGCAGCGAACAGTAAGGAATAGGACTGAAAAATGGGGCAGCGAACAGAGAAGAGGAGGACAAGCCAAACAAGGCAAGAAAGAAGAGGCTAGCAAGCAAGAAATCGAGAAGATCAAGGAGCAAACAAGAGAACTGGAAGAGGGAAGTTCGTAGATCCAGGTAACCAAATGTGTTTTTTGAAACTTTGTTGATAGAGGGAAGGAGAAGCTCTAACAACTATGTCTCTTTCTTGGATTGGGAAGTGCTTAGAAAGACCTGCAAGATGAAGGAGTTAGATGAAAAAAACCACTGGTTCATGAAGAAGAGCTTGATCTCAAGCTTGTTCTTCAACTCTAATGATCCCTGCAAAACCTTTACAAACAATATCAAAACTGAACAAAATACTCATAAATTAGATTGTTAGCCCTTCTACAGTATATAATGAAGAATAATTTAATGATTGAAAACCAAGGTGAGAGAATATCACCAAAGACAATGTGAATCCACAACTCCAATAACTCGTGCATGGACCTCCAGAGTCACAACTTTATTCCAACTTCAAACAAATATTACAATAATTTTGGCAGAGTGTTCATGCCCAAAATCTCCATGAGAAACGAAGGAGGCAATGCCATCTTTTTATAACAAAACTAACACAACCCCTACCCTAAATTGAATTGGCAATCAAAGGGAAGCCAATGGCTTAGTCACCAAGTCGAATTGTCTGTCAAAACTCCAAGTTTGGAGTGTAACTCACCCATCGAATTAAGAAGCTGCCGAGTGCATACACGTGAGCCCAAAGAGATCCATGCGAGTCCTTTGAAGTAGATACGATTGAGCTGAAGGGAGCCGTGATTTGTGATGGGCATAAATTTGAAGGGTGTCGTGAATTGTCGATGGCCATAAATCAAGGGAAGAGCCCCACCAAACAAGCAAACGCGGGCTTTAATCCTAGGTTGACGTCACCATTAACACATTAAACCAATAATGCATGAGCTCCATGCTTCACACCATCCTCCTTGTATAATCCGCACGGTGGTTTTGAATACATAAGACATGGCATGGTATGGTGTATAAGACCATGGTTTATAATTCTTTAATTTAAAATGGAGGGGGGTCCACTATAATACCACTCACCACCAGATGCTAGCGTTGATCCATCCCTTCACGTCATACTTTTTTATGGAATAATTCAAACTTTTATTTTTAAACCAAAGTGTAATGCTTGTCATGTCACCTCTCTTCTTAGTGAAGTACTTTAACCATGGGGACCCATGCCAAGTCACCTTATCATTATTAAAATAATGATTTTTGACTTTTTAACTATTTTGACCAAGGTGCATTATGTCCACTTTTAGCATTAAAATGTTATTCTGGTGCTCAATTAGCCGAATATTGCCTTACAGGCTGCTTCTGCTGGCCGAATGATGGTGAAAGTGGCCCTTGGTATAAAGATGCTGCTTCGGGCTTGAAAATGAGCCCAACCATGCCGAAAAGGGACTCCGAATCACTCTTTTATTAAATTTTGAATTTTTCCATTTAAACCATTAAAAAATGGAAAAAAAAATATTTCTTTTCGGAATCCAATGAAACTCTAGGGGGGCCTAGTACATGTTCATATGACTCAATCGGAATGCCTAGCATGACAAAAAACATTGACACGAAGGCTTTAATAACCTCCCAAGGCCGAAACAACAAGACAATTACCCTAGCTTTGGAGGAGCGAGTGAAAAACTCAGAAATTATTGGTCGTTTATTCAACAACCAATAATAACCAAGGGAAAAAACACTCTGGGCTAGTCGGCTTGATGCCCAAGTCCGGGAAGCCGAGCCTTTTATAAAAATTTAAATTCTAGGACATTTTTTACATTTTCCCCAAGGGGGTATGAACATGTATTTTACAAAAAATAAAAAGTTTAGCAAAAAAACTTGCTAACTCTGGAACACACTGAACTTCTGAACTCTGGAGATGAGCATTCATCATGCTTGATAACTAGCGGCTCAATAGGAAGTTCAACTATTGTACAAAATAGTTGGGAACAAGTAGAGAAGCCCAAGTGACAATGGGGGAGACCCAGATCGATCTTGAAAGGAAAGATCTAAGGAAAATCATCAGATCAAACTCGTGGTGGAGAATACGTAAGGTGAGTGCCTAAAACCATAGATTCGGAAGATGAGCCACAAATTAAGGGTACTTGAGCAGATGTGGCTAATTATGTTGGTAATGGTACTCAAGTTAAAAGATTAGGAAGCTTATGAAGATTTAGATCAGATCTAGGATTTAGTATGTCGATTCAAATTATCAAGCTCAGACCTTGGGGGGATTTAAGCAAAAAATTATGAAGTTCTCAGGACGAGGATGATATTGAATATTATGGTTTCTTATTCACTAACTTGGATGAAAGATTCGATGGTGAAAAGATCCAAGTAAAACCAGAACAACAAACAAAGGAAACTGATTACCAGGTCAAACAGGGGTGTTTTCTCTCTACCTAAGATCAGTGCCTAGAGATGGGAATAAGAGTCCAATGCTGACGCCTAGGAAGGATAGAGGGTTTTTCAGTATGCCAAACAAAACCTAGATCGCCAAATTTGTAGATTCCCAATGCAAATTGGTTCGGTGAATTTTCCTACTTCTACAGAATGTATTTTCAATGAAAGCAGTGAAGCAATTGAACGAAGAAATATTTACCTAGAACTTGGAAGGCGTACCTGGATTTTGTAGATGACCTCTGAGATGATGAAGAATGTCATTTTCTTGATCAAATGAGTATTCCGGAAGAGATTTTGATAGATTTCAACTTCAGCTAGTGACCCTAGCGCCCCCTTCAACCTGCCAAATTAGGCAAAATCGAATGTTAAGGAAAATGAACAGGATCTGCAGAATAAAGAAAGGAAAGGCAGTAAAAAATCATAAAGAAAGAGTTACTCCCTAAACCAAACACCTGAGAGTCGAGACAGGGTGAGTTTCCCTAGAATTGCTCCCTCCTCTAGCGCGCCTCGTTCAGCCTGCAAACAAATGGGTAAAGGAAAAATACAAGATCTATCCCGAAACAAGCTCAGTACAGAAAAACAATAATGTTAGTCATCAAATCATCAACTCATCAACAATACTCAAAGTGTAATCCCAGACAAATCTCTTTATTCAATATTCTGGTGTCAAAGCTTATGCTTTACAATGGGGGAGGGGCACCTCTCTTAAATAGTTTCAGAGTGTGTCCACATTTCAACTAACTATTATCCAACGGTTAATATTAAGACATCATCAACGGTGGAGATCAACAATACAAAGTTCATCACATGGATCAAATGACCACATCAACAAGGGGGCACATTTTGTTCAAGAACTCCCTCCTAGAGTGAAAATCACAACATTGTTAGTTTTTCAACATTAAGCTAGCATTATTAGGATATTTAACTGAGAGAATAACAAGCATAGCAATCAAACACAAGAGACAATGAACACAGTGTTTTTCCTCGGGGAAACCATAAATGGAGAAAACCCTGCAACTTCCTCAGAGATAGAATCAACACCAAAATAGAAAAGCCCAAAAACAGTAAGTGATCTCCCGACAGCAGTAACCTTCTTCTTATCTAGCCCCAGTGTCTTGTCCTTCCTCAACTATGCGCTACACTTGAGTGTGTATGTGATGTGTGCTAAATAGATCGTCCATCTCTCTATTTATACTAATCCTGGCATGACTAAAACCCTACTAGGGCCAACCTCTCTAGGAGAGTCTAATAACCCTAGTGCCTCGGAATTGTGGGGACTTTAACCCTTAGACAATAGGAGGGTTACCCACAATGACTTGACATGACTTGTTTACATTATAGCTCCTCCCAATCGGAACATTGGGGCATGACAATATGACTCAATTACATAATAGATACATCCTGGAATAAACATCGGGTTACAAGACATAAGATACATAGATGAATACATTCCGAAGTTACAAATACTTAAAACTCTTTCTTAACTAGGAAGGTATTCTTTCCACACAATTTTCAGCACTGGTCTTCTTCTCTGCATCAACTGGATCATCTCGTCATCTTCATCTTCAAGTCTTCTTAGTCTTCGAGTCTTCTTCTTCTTCAAGTCTTCTTCATCACGGGATCTACATCATCATGACTACTGGCTCATCACTGCTGGATCATCATCACATCTGGATCATCACTCGATCTGGATCGTCATCAAGTCTGGATCATCATCACATCTAGATCATCACTTGATCTAGATCATCATCGAGTCTAGATCATCATCACAACTGGATCGTCACTTGATCTGGATCGTCATTAAGTCTGGATCAACACATCTGGATCACTTGATCTGGATCATCATCAAGTCTAGATCATCATCATATGCTATCTCAAAATGGTGCTATCTCGATTCTTCTCGTCACAGGAAGTTCTACAGAGTCAATCCTGTAGGCTTAGCCTTCATGTAGGTCTTCATCAACGCTTATATTTGACACTTAAGTCAGAATGGCCCGCCCAGCTCTTACATCTGACCTCATCTTGTCAGAAAGGCACGCCTAGCACTCACATCTAACCTCATCTTGTCAGAAAAGCCCAGCACTCACATCTGACCATGTGTAAACACATCACGCCAGAATGGCTCAGCACTTATATCCGACCATGTGCAAGCACACCGCATCGGAAAGGCTCTGCACTTATATCCAACCTCATCCTGTCAGAAAGGCACAGCACTTACAGTCGACCATGCTCGAAAGCATCGCATCGAAAGGGCTCGGCACTTACAATCCGACCATGCATGAAGCACCGCATCGGAAAGGGCTCTGCACTTACAATCCGACCATGCACGAAGCACCGCATTGGAAAGGGCTCTGCACTTACAATCCGACCATGCACGGAGCACCTCATCGGAAAGTGCATGCACTCAAATCTGATCATGGAGGAACTAATCCTTCCATCGCATCAGAATGGCCCCCAGTCCCAGATTGAGCTACCTGGTAATTGACCAAGCGCCTCCATTCCCAGAATGGCAGTTGCCTTTACATCTAACCTACTCGTCAGAATGGCCAACACTTACATCTGACATGGGAGGAACTTAATCCTTTAGCCATGACATAATGGTTCAACCCTTACATCTGATCAAGTGGGAACACATCTCTCTTATCACATCAGAATGGCTTCTCAGTCCTAGACCGATTTTTCCTGGTAACTGACTAGGTGCCTCCATTCCTAGAATGGCAGTTGCCCTTACATCTGTCCTACTTGACAAAATGGCTAGCACTCATATCTGACATGGAAGGAACCTAAATCCTCTGACCATGACAGAATGGCTCAGCCCTTACATTTGACCATGGAAGGAACCAATCCTCTCACCATGTCAGAATGGCTATGGGTCTCATCACTTTCCCCTGGAGGAAACCTCGATCTGGAGAACACCAAGCTTCTCCCTGAAGTACTCGAACTTCAGCCTAGCCAATGGCTTCGTCAATACATCAGCTATTTGTTCCTCCGTCGCAACATACTGGAGCTTTACTGCTCCCCTCTGCACCATATCCGTGATATAGTGATACTTCATCTCGATATGCTTCAACTTGTCATGGAACACTGGATTCTCTGACAACTTCACACAACTCTAGTTGTCACAATGCATACAAGTAGCATCCAATTGGAGATCAAATATATCAGACAGTAGCTTCCTCAGCCATACTGCCTCACAACTAGCTGAACAAGCTACGACATACTCTGCTTCAGCTGTACTCAGTGCCACACAGGATTGCTTCCTGCTAAACCAAGAGATCACACCTGATCCCATACTGAAGCAACATCCTGAAGTGCTCTTCCTATCGATGGCACTGCCTACCCAATTTGAATCAACATAACCCTCCAGGTTAATCTTCTGATTCAACTCATACTTGAGCCCATAATCAACTGTACCTCTTAGGTACCTCAAAATATGCTTTGCAGCAATCAAGTGAACATTTCTCGAATCTGTCAAGAACTGGTTCAAGGTGTTCACAGCAAAGCAAATGTCTAGTCTCGTGTTCGTCAGGTACATCAAGGACCTAATCATCTGACGATACATCGTAGCATCAACCGACTCTGATGAAGCATCACTCAATAGCTTCAGGTTCGATGCCATAGGTGTGGCCATGGCTTTGCAGTCCATCATCCCAAACCTCTTTAGGATCTCTACTGCGTACTTCCCTTGTCCAAGAAAGATTCCATCTACACTCTGCCACACCTCCATGCCTAGGAAATAATGCATCATACCCAAGTCTTTCATTTCGAACTCGGCAGCAAGCTTTCTCTTTGTATCAGCAATCAACCCATCCATACCTATCACAAATAGATCATCTACATATAGTAGGAGCATCACTGGGTTGCCATCTTCAACCTTGTAGTAAAGGTTGGAATCTGCTTTACTCTTGGTAAAGCCCAAACTGGATAGAAAGCTGTCAATTCTGCCGTACCAAGTCCTAGGTGCCTGTTTCAAACCGTACAGGGCTTTCTTCAATCTGCATACATGAGACTCTCTGTCATGTGTCTCAAAACCAAGTGGTTGTTCTACATACACTTCCTCTTCTACTACACCATTCAAGAAAGCAGTCTTGACATCCATTTGGTGTATCTTCCATTTCATCACTGCAGCCAGAGCTAGTATTGATCTGATGGAAGTGTATTTGGCTACAGGGGCAAAGGTTTCTTCATAATCTATTCCTTCTTTCTGAGAGAAACCCCGAGCCACAAATCTTGCCTTATACTTTTCAATGCTACCATCTGCAGCATGCTTGATCTTGTAGATCCATTTGGAAGTTACAATTGACTTCCCTTCTGGTCTTGGAACAACATCCCAAACATCATTCTTCATGATCGATTGGTACTCTTCGATCATAGCATCCTTCCATTCTTTCTGTTTTGTCGCATCTTCATAACTGGAAGGTTCTTTATCAATGAAATCACATAGTAAAGCTACATACCCGGAGCAGGATCTGGTCCTCTTTCTTTCTCTGTGATTCTCTTCTGGAGCCCCATATCTTTCCGCACCTTGGATAATTTCACGTACCCAAGCAGGTTTCCTCTTATGAGGATTCTTCTCCAGAGGTGGATCTACAGGTCTTCGTGGTTCTTCAAATTCTCGATCTTCTTCTTGAGTTTCTTCGTTCATGGTTGTATCATGAATTCTGGGTGCTTCTGCTTCTTCAGGTTCTTCAGCAGGTCTCTTTCTGGATTTGTCATAAGTTGTGTCTTCATTAAATGTCACATCCCTGTTGATGTCAATCTTCTTGTATCCTGGGAAATATATTCTGTAAGCTTTCGAGCTTTCAGAGTATCCCACAAATATACCCTTCTTTCTTGAAGGATCTAATTTTTTTCTCTTCTCTTTTGGAATGTGTATGTATACAGGATAGCCGAATATTCTGAGATGGCTGACTTTTGGTTTCTTACCGGAGAAGACTTCTTCAGGAGTCTTGTTCTCGAGTACTCTATGTGGAGTACGGTTCTGTACATACACCGCTGTTCTGGCAGCTTCCGCCCCAAGATGCATAGGAAGATCTTGATCATGAAGCATATCTCTTGCAGCTTCCATGATAGTTTTGTTCTTCTGTTCCGCAATCCCATTCTGTTGTGGATTATAAGGAGTGGACAACTCCCTCTTAATCCCTAATTCTTTACATAGCTCTTTGAATTCATTCGAAGTGAATTCTCTGCCATTATCTGATCGAAAGGTCTTGATCTTCTTTTCAGTGTGATTCTCGATCAAGGCTTTGAATTCCTTGAACTTGCTGAATACTTCGTCTTTGTTCTTCATGAAGTAAACCCATGTCTTCCTAGAAAAGTCATCAATAAAAGAAACATAATATGCATACCCGCTTAGTGAGCTTGATGACATAGGACCGCATACATCAGAGTGGATGATTTCCAAGATTCCTTTTGCTTTGTTTTCGCTACTTGGAAATGTCTTCTTTGTGTTCTTTCCTTTCGCACATCCTTTGCAGACCCCATCATGTTTTGCTTGTATTTCTGGAAGACCTTCAACAGCTTTGCTTGCAAGAGGTAGTGCTATGTAATGCACATGTGCAAGCCTTCTATGCCAAAGTTCACTTGGCTCTACTGTGTCATGGACCAAGGCTTGTTCTGGATGGCCCTTCAATTTGTACAAACCTCCTTCTTATTCACCAATCATTATTGCATCATCAATAGTCTTTCCTTTTGGCCACATGATGACTTGACCATCTATGAATGCAACCCTCATTCCTCTTGCATCCAATGCTGATATGGAGAGAAGGTTCTTCTTGAGTCCTGGCACAAACAAAACTTCCTTCATTGTTATAGACTTTCCAGAGTCTAGCTTATAGGAAGATTCCCCACTACCTTTTATTGGATATTGGTAGTCATCTCCTAGCTTCACCTTGTGAGGTGATTCATGTTCTAAAAGTTTCACAAAGGATTCCTTCAATCCAGTCATATGTTTGGAAGCCCCACTGTCTATAAGCCAATCATCACTTCCATGAGTAATGTTTCCCGTGAGAGCGGAGATCAAAACATATTCATCCTCGCTTGAAGAATTTTCACTTTCATATCTGGTTCTCTTTGATGAAGGTTCATCATCCTTTGTAGCATGAGCATGATGTCTTCTTTTGTTTCCCTTTTTCTTGTGAAAGCTACTTTTGTTCTTAGGACAATCTCTAGCAAAGTGTCATTTTTCATCACATGTATAGCAAATGTACTTAGACCTATCTCTAGGCTTTCTAGAGTTATTGCTATGATGAGGGTACTTACTTCTGTGATGGCTGGATTTGGATTTCTTGGATTGTATTGTGAGAGCTTGATCTTCACTTCCCATCTTCTCTTCTCGAGCTGCTATCCGAGCTTCTTCTTGAGAACATTCTTCCCACAGTCTGCTAAACTTGATTAACTTCTTTCTAGCACAGATCCCTTGAATGAAAGAGTCTCATGTCCTAGGGAGACCATTCAAGGTGGTCATCACAATTTCTGCATTCTCCACTTCTTCATCTACTGCTTCCAATTGTTCCTTGATCTGAGAAACCCTTGTGAAGTAAGACTGGATGGTCTCTGCATTCTAAATCTTCACATTCTTCAGTTGATTCCTCAGAGTCATCTTCCGGTTTATGTTCTTCCCTTCAAACAATTTGGTTAGGGCATCAAACATAGCTTTAGGTGTCTTGAGAGAGGACACCTGTGGGAGGATCAATGATCCTCTTTGCCATAACCAACTTCTTCTTATGTAAGGCCTTAGCCTCATCTCCCTTTGGAACTGGAACCTCCTCATGGATGTAGGAGTCCAACTCATTTTCTTCCAAGACCAGCGAGATCTTATACTTCCAGGCTTGGAAGTTATCAACTCCCTCAAGCTTTTCATCAAGCTTGGTATGATGAGACATCTTAACTGAGAACCTCAAATGGAAATACAAAAGATTTAGATCTTACTAGGTCAAGATGTCGGATCTGGATTTGGAGCTGAAATCCTGTAGTGCTAGATCATGAGCAAATTAGGGTTTTGCTTTTCCAGAGTTCTGTCCACCCAAATGCCTTGAAATTTATCCCTACCTTTGATTTTGGGGAGGAGATCAATCCAAGCCTGGGCTCACTGAAAAATTCCTCTTTTGTGAAAAGCCCTAATTTCTGGCAGCAGTGTTGGGTCCAAAACTAAAAAACCTCAAAATTGGATTCTGCTTCGACAAAAAGATGCGCCCTAAGGAGGAGAGTTATTCCACCTTACTTTTGCTGAAAATCTGTGGAGGAAGATCCACAAACTAGGAAGCCCTAGTTCTCGCAGCTGCACAGTGTCTTCTTCTCAGGTTAGCTCTGATCCATGTTAGTTTTTCAACATTAAGCTAGCATTATTAGGATCTTTAACTGAGAGAATAACAGGCACAGCAATCAAACACAAGAGACAATAAACACAGTGTTTTTCCTCGGGGAAACCATAAATGGAGAAAACCCCGCAACTTCCTCAGAGATAGAATCAGCACCAAAATAGAAAAGCCCAAAAACTGTAAGTGATCTCCCGACAGCAGTAACCTTCTTCTTATCTAGCCCCAGTGTCTTTTCCTTCCTCAACTATGCGCTACACTTGAGTGTGTATGTGATGTGTGCTAAATAGAGAGTCCAGCTCTCTATTTATACTAATCCTGACATGACTAAAACCCTTCTAGGGCCGACCTCTCTAGGAGAGTTTAATAACCCCAGTGCCCCGAAACTGCGGGGACTTTAACCCTTAGACAATAGGAGGGTTACCCACAATGACTTGACATGACTTGTTTACATTATAGCTCCTCTCGATCGGAACATCGGGGCATGACAACATGACTCAATTACATAATAGATACATCCCAGAATAAACATCAGGTTACAAGACATAAGATACATAGATGAATACATTCCGAAGTTACAAATACATCAACAAACATAACATAATGCGTGACATGATAATATATGAGAGGGGGCCACTAGGGGGTTAATTCACCCTAGGCCACTTTACAACTTCAACATATGATATAACAATGAAATACATCATTAGCCAAGTTGAGGGAGCGCCCCTTGTGGGGCTTTCCTCACTAGTTGAGCCAAAATAAAATAATCCGAACAAATGTTGACTGAAAACTGTTGAAGGACTTGTTATCACCAGCCTTGTAGTTGCCCATGTGAGGTGGATCCAGGCTGGACGGTAGAGGGACAAGCAACTAAGGAGGTCGAACCAAGATTGCCTCGACTCCCAAATGGATGGTTGTCACACCAATCGAGGCAATCTTCACTTTATGTTGTCTTAGCCCAAGACAACAATGGGGGAAACCCAGATCTACTCTTGACAAGAGAGATCAAACCTAGACACCAGATCATATCAAATGGACTTGAGGTACGTAAGGTGTAAGGTGATGGAAATCCTAGATCTATGGATGGCGTCACTAGGTGAACCAAGGCTTTGGATCATCAGGGGTTAGGAGATATGAGATTTGATCCAAGTTGGGACACAGGTGACCTATGAGGTAAATACTAGATTTGGGGTTAAGGTACTAGCAAAAGGTGAGGATATCTACTGCCTTGGGAAACGTGACCAATGCAGAAAAGGTAAGAACGGGATTGGGGCTATCTAGTACCAAGGGATAGACTCGAAGGAAGGTATGACAGTGTCAAAGCACCCGAGCCACAAGGAAAAAGTTCAAATCGCAAGGGAAAAAGGAAAAAGGAGGGGTAGCGCTAGGGTTTGAAGATCAGTTCCTTGGGATCTGGGCCAAATGGAGTCACTTTGTGCCCAACGCTGAAGAAGACCCACCTAGGGTTGGACTCGATCTACAAACCCAAAAAGTGGTTTTGCCGAAAAAGATCAGATTACGAGAAAAGAGGGCAACATGAAGGGTAGCACTAGGGTTTGGAGACCAGTGCTTTCAGATCTAGGCCAATGGATTCACTTTCAGCCCAGCGTTGAGGAAGACCCACTTAGGGTTTGGCCTGATCTACACAACCCATAAATGTTTTGCCGAGAACTCAAGCGGATTGAGCCATAGTATTTTTTGGTTTTTTTAAATATTTAGGGTTTCAAGAATAAAATGAAAATACAAATGCCAATGGATTGAGATCTGGAAGAGAAGCACTAACCTGTAGACCTTACCTGGAAAACCTTGTAGATGCCTTGATAATGATGATCCTTGCTATCTTGATCAATTTAAGTGAATTCTATGCCCAACGTTTTTCCTCAAGAAGCCATTGCGCCCTCTCTCCTGCACAACAAACGTCAACCATATCAGATTTGCTGCATCATGAGAAAAAAACAAATGCTACAGAAAAATAGCAAGATGAAATCATAGATCGCATTGATGCTAATGAAAACCCCCTGATACAAAACTAATTTAAGCCAAGCGAGTTGAGGAAACCCTGCTAAAACGCCCAAGTTGAAGTCGCCCTCCTGTAGACAAGACAATGTTTCCCGAAAAAATATATAGATTTCACAACAAATACCCAAATGCTAGGAAGCGAAAGATTTTCCAATCACCATCTAAGAACACCAAATGCAAAGGAGATCCAAGAATTTCCACAATAAAAGTTTTTCTATTATCTAGATCCAAGAACCAAAGACCCCTTACAAATGAGAAGCTCTCTCCTTTAAATAGAAATGAGAGAACCAAAATCCTAACCACTTTTCAAATGGGTGGCTAAGATTAAAAGATCCAAAAGTTCTAATCAATGGCTGAGATGAGCTCAACATAAAGTACATGGATCAATACAATAATAATATATAAAAATGGACCAAATCACCCTAGGAGAGGGGATCCCACTAATTAAAAATAAATGAAGCTCATGGTGGGTCTATGGAGTGTTAACCAACTCCCCTAGGGTGTCCCCATGGCACAATAAAAATAATATAATTTTTAAACTGCAAAATAGTGCCTCTCTGAGGAAATCGTGAGCCTCCCAAAAGCTCCAAAATCTGATAAAATATGCCCAAGAAATGGATGTGGGCCCATCCAAGGGCTACAACTGCTAGAGAAGGAGTGGAAGACATCACACTCATCCTCAAAACTCATCCCATGCCATTTCCTTGCCTCAGAAGCCCAAATCGAATTCTTCAATAGCCATTTTAATTATTTTTTATCTGCTTCAGGAAACGTGATATCCCAAAATCTGCCTCCTAGGGTCCTCGCGTTATCCAACTGAGCCCACCAGGCTCTCTGGGAGGATGGTAATATGGTAGAAACAGGTGGTTGGACCCCACCTTCCTCATACAACGCCCTAGGAGATCCAAGAAAATCATCTCCCCGCTCAGACAGGCCATCCATTATGGCAAAACTACACCAGAAGGTACGCTGAGCCAAAGTCATCTCTGCAACTTCCCGGAACTGAAAGCAATCTATCTCATTGGACTCAGAGAGTCCAAATCCATCCAAGGTGCATACTCATACACCCTATAGGTCTTTGCATGATCATCTACAAAATCCAATATACCCAGATAGACAAAATAATAATCTGTAAATGACCATATAATATAACCCAAGTTGACATTCATCCGCTGCAAGTGTTCAAAGGTTAAGACATGCTCTACAAATCATTCGAGTAATAATCATAACAAGTAGCAATCATTTCACTGGCGATCTATCAACCAAATATATAGGGTTTTACATTTATTAATTATAACTCAGTCCAGACTTTCAAGACCATACTCACTTCATAGTTGTAATCAATTTGCTAGTGCAGGGCGAAGGTTAAATTTTAGAGGCAAGGTCAAAGGATGACTACCAACTTGACACTATGACACTTTGGATATGGGAATGGGATACTCACTTTAACATATGCAGGACAAGCAATAACACAGGGGAGGGCAGTGTCTCACAAATGGATAAGCTACTTCAGAGGTGCTTATTCACCTTAACAAATGCTCACAATCCAAATCAATACAAGAAAGGCCAACAATCTTTGGATATAAATTTTAAGAACCATTGCTTTTGGATAGTTGATTTTCCATAACCTTGGTCCATGTATTTATTACACGGATTTTTATTATTGAGGCTTCATGCATTCATGTATGTTTAAAAGCACTACTTTTCATGAATGGGATTTTTATATGATATTAATTTATTTCCAAATACATTTTATTGATGGCAGCGCTACTTGTTTCAGGTTTAACCAACACAACTTAGGCAACTCAGAGTCGAGACACAAATAAACAAGGAAGCTTGTCCAACAAAGAGTCTCTAGTGCCACAAGCCAAGTAGTAGGTCAGGTTGGAAACAATAACTGGAAGGTAATGGACGGGTGGAGACAGTGAATAATGAAACCAACACTAGCAAGCCAAAGTATGGTGGGAATGACTACCTCTATTCTCCCTAAGGAGGGTAAAACCAATGAGTATAGATCAAAAACTTCCAGGTCTAAGTAGGGACATCAATACATAATACCAATACATCCAAGTCCACATATCTATATGACCGTCGGATCATGATACTAAATGCTAATACATATCACAAGAATGAGTATAAGAGCAATGATAACCATAACATAAGATAATATAAGCCGAGTCATAAACATGTAAATAATCCATCTGAACCAACATTTGTCTAATGAGAAAACACTGATGCAAATCTAGGCACTATTAATTGCTCTGCAAATGGCTAAATGACTACATCAGTCCTCAAATATGAGTGTCTTGAGACTCAATCATGGCATGGGAGAGTACTATAGTCCATCAATCTAATAATGATCCATCATAAATGCTCATCTCAGCATCTCATATGTAGGGGAGCTGGTTGAAAAATGTACTGAAATATGAAAAATAGAATATGGTAGCCCGGCTACTATATATGTGATAACATCTGGCTCCAACTGGGACAAGTGCTTTGCTGAATAGAGCGCTTGAGAACCTCAGAATCTCTAGTCCTCGCACTCTGCTACTCGCATCCTCAATCCTTAATTCTAGCTCTGCAACCGCTACCAAAAATGTCACCAACTACCTGCAAAATGTCCAGAGCTATACCAAACTCATAGACCGGTCGTCAGAACACTGTGTGGACAAAATAAAGTACTAAAACTGAAATGCATGAAACTGAAAAACAGAAAGTAAATCAATCTATAACCATAACTTTAAGAAAAGTTTGATTTTATTTTGCAGGAAAAACTGGAAAAAATGAAGACTACACTAAAAGCTTTGAAAAACAAGCTTTAGACAAAGACAACAAGGTGCAAGACTGACAGGCTACACTACTGCCCAGAAAGGGCTTATTCAGGTCCTACCTACTCTACCGTACTAGGCGAGACAAGTGTTAAGCAAAATCATAAATCCAATGCAACCACTTGTTGAACGAATCTATTCAGATTTCTTTGTAGTCAACGATACAATAAGTCAAAGATAGCTTGTAAGTAATGTGAACGAAATTTGAAGCCATTATAACTTGTTGCTTGAAAATCAAAGAAGGATAAAGAGAAATGATACATGCCAGGGATGAGATTGATTGTTGCAAACTTCTTCCATCCATAGATCGATAGGATCATAAAATTTATGCAAGTTTAAGTTTGATGAAAGAAAAGAATACGATACATGATTCATCCCTCCTAGGCCATCATTGTTTCCCTCATTTTTCTGGTTAGCACCCTCAATCATACTCACATTATGATCAATGGTGAAACAAAATAGGGACAAATTAGAGATCAATCAATTTCTACTGTTGGTTGAGGATGGAAAACCAGGTTAAGAAAAAGGGGAATGACTTTTGACTGACTTTGACTAAGTGATCTCTTCGAATTATAACCAGTACACTCAACCAAAGTGACATATGCATGACAGATAGCAATAGGGGATGGTGGTGTCTCCCAAATGGATAAAGTACTGGGGCTTGCTTCTCTTAGACTCCAGCAAGTTTTTCTTTGCACTAATTTGCAACATAGGTTAACCTTCAAAGGCAGGTGCTCTGGAAACCTTATGTGCTCTAGTATTGACAAAGACACAACCTTTGTAGGCCAGTCTCACCTTGTTGCCCTGTGGGGGAAAATGAGTCGAACACTAAATTTGATAAGCTACCCAAGTTACCCAAATTTGATAAGCTATGGGCAGAATGCACTCAGGAAGAAACAAGAATCGCAGCACGCCAAAGACTTCATGGCACTCAACCTGAGGAAAATCAAGCATTCATATCTCATGCTAAGAAAGGCAAGGGAAGGGGAAGGAATCCCTTCAATCATAAGCTCCAAGATAAGAGATCAAGTCCTCCCTCGGATCAAAAGAAATAAGAGAAGAAGGATTTATCTCAGAGACAATGCTATAGGTGCAAGAAATATGGTCATTATGCCCGTAGCTATCGAAGTTCAATCAAAAGGAAGAATGAAGCTTCAACTGCCGATGTAGAAGAAGACCCTCATCACAAGGAGCTAAGGAAGGATGATCGTTCGGAGTTCTTCTTCTAAGAAATGATATGAAGATCCAGACTGTGATGATCGTCAAACAAGCATATGAAGACCAGTAGACTCTGACAGTGGGAGCCCACCCACAAAACTACAAAAGATAAGTATTTGATTTTACATGCCCTAGTAGATTAGATCTAGTTGTTTTTTAGTATGTTTTACATAGATCTACATTTCTAAAATTAAGGTAGTTAAATAGCCTATCATGTTGCACAACCCATCTAGGATGAGGACTCCTTTATAATATACTGGAGTAGTACACACTTTTAATGGTATGTTATAATGGAGATCATAAGCTTCCAGATAATGGCCTTACGTGTGTTGTGTCAAAGCATTGATTAAAAGGTTTCCTACATTATTTTGTTAATACATTGATTATGAAATATCGCTAACCATCTGACGGGATTTGACTTGTAGGGAATGCCATGATCTACAAGGACAAGTGATCCCATTGATATACAAATGGAACGGAAGTAGAAAGCCTCTAGAAGCATGTATTATGACTCTCAGACCCAGAATGATATCATGCAGAGATTTGGTGATCAGAAGCGGAAAGCTTCTGTGAATGTCAGTCTATTTGCTACTTCAACCAGATTTACTCAACCAACTTCTGAGAGACAGAGGGAGTTATCCCTCAAAGATAAGGATTCTAGTCTATTACGTATGATAGAAACCTGACGACACTGATGTCGTGACTTGAACAAGACAATTGAAGTATCCTTGATGAACCTGGTCATCACCAGGATGGATAATTACTTTCCAGTCTACATTCATGTGTCCAAGTTAGAACCTTCAGGCAAGAAGAGAATATCCATGGGATATTGCAAGTATTCAAAGGCTTACAGAATATACATGCTAGGATCGAGGCAAATCAAAGTCAGTCGGGATATAACCTTTGAAGAAGAAATGGCTATCCGAAAAGGAAGAGGATCAAATATGGAGATCGATGACGATGAAGAGATGAGATCATCTCCCCCCCAAACATTAAGAGGGTGTCTAAAGAAATGAATAAACCGATCAGTCCCGTTGATCCAGTTGAGCCAGATGACGCTCCCACAGATATGGCAGTAAGCTGGGAAAGACCTAGATGGGCATGACAGCTTTTGCAGAATGCAGAGGAGCATGAAGCTCTGCATGGAGCGAATAGGAGCATTGAAAAATACAATACCAAATTTGTTGCTAGAGGGTTCTCCGAGAAAGAGGGAGTCGATTATGATGAGACATTTGCTCCTATGGCTTGATTTATTTCCATCAGATCGATCATTGCTATTACTTTAGCAACGGGATGGAAGTTGTATTAGATAGATGCCAAGACAACCTTTCTCAATGATATTGTTGATGCATTACTTCTTGGGATTAGAAGTATGGTAAAGGCAAAAGAAGATTTTCCTAAGACAAGGAAATTACACCATAGATATATTGAAGAGATTCGTAATGTTTGATTGCAATTCCATAGCTACTCTGATGGATGCAAATTTGAAGAAGTTGAGAGATTTTGCTTCAGATTCAAATTTGATCGATCCCACTATGTATCGCTACTTGATTGGGTCCTTGATGTATCTGACAAACACCTGACCAGATATTTGTTTTGCTGTGAATGCTCTCAGTTAGTTCATGTGCGAACCGAGGTAGATTCACTGGACTGCTGCAAAACATGTGCATAGATACTTACGTGGCATTGTGGGATGTGGTCTACAATATGATTCAGAATGTGACTTGAATTTGCAAGGGTTTACAGACTCAGATTGGGCTGGATGCTCTACTGACGGGAAGAGTACTTCAAGATGTTGTTTCAGTCTGGGTTCTGTAGTTATTTCTTGGTGCAGTAGGAAGCAGAACTCAGTAGCTCTCAGTACTGCAGAGGCCGAGTATATGGCTGCTAGTTTAGCAGCCAGAGAAGCAATTTGGCTTCGTAAACTTCTTGTAGGATTGTTTGGCCAGATTCCAGAGCCAACCGTGATTCACTATGATAACTAGAGTTGTGTGTAGATGTCAGTGAATCCTGTATTTCATGACAAGTCAAAGCACATAGAGATTCAGTATCACTTCATACGTGATATGGTGCAAAAAGGTGCGATCGAGCTACAGTATATTCCGACAGATGACCAAACTGCAGATGTTCTCACCAAGCCTCTTCCTAGGGTGAAATTTGAATAATTTCGCGGCAGACTTGGAGTAGAAGAGAACGTATCCCTCCTTGAGAGGTAGAGATGGTTGAGAGACACTTACCATACCCTTGCTCAGGTACCTCTGCTCGTCCAGTTTCTTAGCCAGGTTTGAGAGAAATCCCATCGGCAGATGAGACGAAGAGGTAGTAGATGGTCTATTTCACACAGGTGCCTCTGCTCGTCTAAGTGCTTATCTAGGTATGGGAGAAATCCCATCGGCAAATGAGTCGGACAAGTAGCAGATGGCTGTGTGATTGCACAAGTACCTCTACTCGTTCAGGTTCTTAGCCAGGTATGGTAGTACCCCATCGACAAATGAGATGAACAGGTAGTAGATGGTCGTGCACTTGTGCTCATCCAGGATCTCGATGAGATGAACAGGTAGTAGATGGTCGTGCACTTGTGCTCATCCAGGATCTCGATGAGATAAACAGGTAGTAAATGGTCGTGCACTTGTGCTCATCCAGGATCTCTAGCTAGGTATGGAAGTATTCCATTGACAATAGAGACGGATAGGTAGCAGAATATTTTCTCTCAGACATCCAGATAGAACAAATTCATAAAGACAACCTTCAGTACGTTTAGAGATGATGGAGACGATATAGATGTACAGATGAAACCCAGATGATCATGATGCTGATGAAGACCGAAGAATACCTTCCTTGTTGAGAGGGAGTGTTGGAGTTTGTGCAACTTCAAAAGATATTCTTATTGTCCTCCTTCAGGAGTTGAACTTGTTGTAATCATTCATATAAACCCTAGAAAGAACAATGTAAACGTTGGGGTGAAAATCCTGCAATAAAAGAAATAAAATAAAATTATAAAATATAAAATTATATTGCTCCCCCAAGTGAAGTCGTCCCCAATTAATTTTTTAGTGGGAAAATAGTATAAATAGGAGGCACCCCTCCTCATTATTACACACAGCAGCACAAGTGAAGTGCACAGTTTTTTGGTAGATTACAGCTACACAGCAGCCGCACAAGTGAAGTGCGCATTTTTCTGGCAGAGTGCAGCTACAAAGCAGCAGCACAACAACACAAGTGAAGTGCGTAGTTTTCTAGCAGAGTGTAGCTACACAGCAACTCAAAGAAGTTTGCATACACTGCAAAAGAAGACTGTTTTTAGGGTTTCAATCTTTGGAAAGCATTTCCATATTTTTTTCTCTTTCTTCATTGTACTCTGATCTCAAAATTATTATCTCTAGACGAAGGTTGCTGGGTTTTCTCCCAATTGAGTTTCCCAGGTGAAAAATACTTGTGTTATTTTTCTGTGCTTTGTCTACTTCTAGTGATCCTATTGATAAATGCAATTAAGATATGCTGCTATAATCTTAAGAAAATCTAACATGAACTAGGTCATCATTGAAATCATCTCAATGAACCAATGGATCTTAGTCCTGGCAAGGAAAATTAGCTGAACAAGGCTCTGGAATGGTTGAAACTGTAATGATCCATGTTAAACCCCATGTGAAAAAATAGCCCGGAATAGAATAAGAGATATATCTGCATGTTGCATCATGGTAGCCCAGCTGCAAATGTATATGTGATATCACCTCCATAAGTATCTGAAGCCTGATCTTCCATGGAACAAAATTGGAATCTCCATCCAACCTGTTACACTCTTTAATCCTAAGAGTCACCTTACAAATCTTGAACAAGTCGTCAAGTGTATAAAATCAATAGTAGACAAAACCCTTTCTAGGATCCAAGTGCTTCATCCAAGCAACCTTGGGTATCACACCCAACAACCTTAAAGAAGGTCAGGCACCTCTCATAGGTAATCTTTAGATGAAATACAAACTCCCTCTTACACCTAGACTGATGTTAGGCACAAAAGATGTGATACCATTTGCGAATTTCTTTGAATTTGTAATTCAGAAAATTCACCTCTTGACAACTCCAAACTTCTAAGCAATCCAAGAGAAAAGATACCAAAGTGTTCTGATATGTTTTGGCCCTATAGGGCAACCTTATCATGCATAAACCAAATCTAAACAGTCTTATTCACAATAGCAAAGCAACCCTTATCATCTTTATTACATGTTAACTAACTTAACTTATTTGCACCTAATTTATGTCGAATCCGCAAGACATATGTAACTAGAAATTACAAACCGTGAAGAACATAGATGGCTGCAAATCAACTCTGCAATTTACATAAGCATTGGATAGTTGAAAACTTCATTAATATGCATAAGATTAAGTTCATGTATATATCATAGCCTTATCATAAGGCTAGTATAATCCAATGTTACAAATACCGTGTTGGCGAATATATTGTCGAGGGTCCAAAAAGAAATTATTGGATTTATCTACGAAAATGTCGGCAAACATCGGCAAAATAAAAAATACAGAAATATAAAAAATTACAAAAATGCAAAAAATCACAATATATTCGAAAAAATCGGCAAATATCACAATAAAATCGAGAAAAATCGCCAAAAAATTGGGGAAAATATCAGGGTGATATATTGCCAATGAATTAACATCGATATATATCACGATGTTGCCGATATATTGGCGATGTTTGTAATAAAGTTATAATCCACAATCTCTCCAAAACCTTAGATAGGTAAACAAATGAAAAAATCCTAGCTCGACCAAGGAGAACCAATAAGCATGAGTCACTCAAGCTAGTCCTCCAAGGAAAGACATCTCCTCTTTTTCTCTTCGTCACCAAATACAACCTAGGGTTTCATCTCAAAACCATAATCTTCAAATCTCCATGGGCTGAAACCTAAACCCTAGGCTTGAAGATCCTCCAAAACGATCAAGAAACCCTAGCAACTATGAGAGAGAGATAGATCACATACATATGAAGATATAAGAGAGGATTGTTAGCGTGCTCCTCCTAGTCACATCTCTACACAAGAGTGAATAAGATTGATAATTGAGTAAATGAATTTTTCCTTACTCTATATATATAGGAGTTAAAGGAGGTCAACAATATAATGTGGGCCAATACCCTTACAAACAGCCTGCAATAATTGCATGTAGGCTCACACTAATGGAGAACTACGCTCCAACGGTACACATGTCAAGCATCACAGTGATTTACACAATAAAGGCTCCAAGATGACATAACTACATAAGTGTGCCCATGCTCGTCTACCACAAGCCCTTACGGACTTTGTTGCTTCTCCTAAGCCATGTACTCCATTGGGTTCACTCCCCTTGCATGAACATTGTTGCAACCTAGGCATCCCTCAATTAACTCCAACCCTCCATATATGAATCCAAGCTACCAAATGTTATCTATGGCTTGATTCCTTCCTCCAAGATGCACAATGTGTTGATTGAATTGACATTGATGCCAACATGGAATTACAGTGGCCCCATAGGTAGTCATTGATGCAACCAAGTCCCTCTTGTAGTGCACAGGTATGGATGATCCCAGTGTCCTCACATCCAGATCCTTGGAGCCCATACAGAGATGAGTTGTGCCTTAAAGCACCTTTTATCCAATTGACAAGGTCCCTATACCCACAAGGTTGGATCTTGGAGCCACCACTTTGTTGACGATGTTGAATACCCTGTTGATGATGTTGAAGACCCTGGATATTGTGTTGAAACCCTTGTGGACGATGGAGAAGCCCTTGATGGGTTGAATAAGCATTAATGACCCATTATGTGGTTGTTTATGCTTTGATGGGGTCATGGTACCCTAGGAGAAGGCTTGGCAACCCCACAGGTGATAGCATGATGGATCTTGACCCCTGGAGGTTTTCCTGTGTGGTTTAGGTGGTTGAAGAAGCCCATGAAGCCTCTTACTTGATGAAGAAGCCTTTGAAGAAGTCCTTGGACCCACACTTGATGGCTTAATGATCCTTGAATCCTTGAAGGAGATGATGTGGTCGTTTGTAGGTTGATGGGGTCTTAGAACCCTTGGAGATGGTCCTAGGGCATGAGAAAGACTCGGCACCCCCACAAACGGTGCTCTGATGGTCCTTGTATATTGGGGTGAAGATGTTGTGGGGTATTGAAACCCTTGAAGATGGTTTGCACCCTTTATTTTGGGTTTTGGGGACATAACATTCAATGTCTTGATGAAGAACATGATGACCAATGAAGATGATGGTCCTCTTGGAGTCCACTCTTGAACCTTGGAGGAAGCGTTGATGATATGGAGCCCATGATACTCTTGCATGTGGAATAATGGCACCTTGATGATGGCATGTCATTGGAAGTCCTAGTGGCTTGATGTAACCCTTAAATGGTAAGATGGAGTCCACTTGATGTGCATGCGACCCTTGATGTGGAGCTTGTGAACCTTACATCAAACCCTAAAACCATTTCTAAATGGTAAGGTTGACTTTGAACAAAGAAACAAAAGAATAAATATAATTGGTTGGCCTTTTAAGGATGTATGTGTGACAAAACAAAATAAAAACTTTTCACACCTCCCTTGACCTACAAGTCTTCCCTAATTTGAGGACGTGGACAATATCAAAAGGTATAAATACAAGTCACTCTCACACCAAAATGAAACCAATGAAGATGATGAAGAGTGAGCTCACTAGCATGAAGTGGACTGATGAACAACTCGTGGACTGAGGAAAATCTCAGATAGCAGCAGTCAAGGAACAGTTCCAATTTTTTTGTGGTTTATGACAGTCTGAATTTTTGGACTTGCTTGGGGTTTATCACAGCTTGTTCCACAACCTTTTTTTCATGGAGGATAATCTTTGAACAGTTTGAACAAGGTTGAGGCAGATCACAAATGGTGGGTGGGGTTAATCTTTATAATTCTTGCTGCTATATAAACAGTCCCTATTTGACTTCTTCTCTAGCACTTGAACTGCAATTTTTTTCCAAAACAATCTGAGTTCAAGATGCTTGAAACAGTCCTGAATTTCTTGAAGTTATACGCAGTCACGGTGGTGAGCTAGGGTTGTACCAGCACAAGTTTTGAAGGCTCTCGATGGTGAACTGTTGCAGCAGCAACAAGCTGCCCTTGCTGGTGGATAGGGCTCATACAGCCTTACTGGTGGTCACAATAGGCTGCTCCAACTCTCGGGCAGCAACTACAGAAGTTCGGGCAGTCAAACAGTCAACTGGTTGATGGTGCTCTGAGGTTTTCATTGGTGAATAAATGCTTTGGAGCCCGAGTTTGTATTGACACTTTCTCAGCATATAAACCGTTCTCAGTTTTGACATCTTCCTCAGCATATACACAGCACAAGGATGACATTGTTTGCAAGGTGACACACAGTTCACTTATGGTATGTATGCAAACAATGAATGAAATATAATGTATGTACAGTGTATGTCAAATGAGTAAACAGTAATGAATATAAGGGTATGTACAGTGAAGTAAAATAATATACAGAGGTATATATACAGTGACATACATACAGTGAAGTATGTACAGTGATATACATACGGTGAAGCATGTACAGTGATATACATACAGTGGTGTATGTACAATAAATACAGTAGTATATTGATGTGTGATTTATATGCCATAAAATGATGATGATGCATGCTCTCCTATGCACTATGATGAACACTCCATGATGATGATGCATGCTATGCCCTAGAAGATGATGTATGCAGAACTAGATGACATGTTCAGACCTTGATGTTTGACAGACCTTGATGATGATGATGATGATAATGCATACTTGCTAAGACTCTTGATGAAGACATGAGCAGACCTAGATGAACAAATTCCTTGATGACTTGGCATGAGGACTATTGAGCAGAGATTGACCAACATTATTAAGCAAAGATTGACCAGGAGTATTGATGAGCAGATTGACAAGTTGAATGAGCTGAGGTTGATGAGCAGAGATGATTATGCAACAGATTGATGACAATCAAAGATTGGCATCAAGCTTGCAAGCTGAGTTTTGCACTTGAGGATTGGACTCCTCAACCCTTTCTTAGTTGGAGCTAAGAAAACCAGGATGAGTCCTATTATGAAAGTTGGTGCTCTTTTCATCAGTTGGTGCTGATTGTAATCGGAAGATTGAAGTCTTCCATTGTAAATAAATAAAGTTCACATTACAAATATTCTTGTGTTTCTCTTGATGTGTTTGTTGTGCTTATGATTTAACTGATGAATATGATAATGTGATTGGTAACATAATGCTTGATATACTCTGATTGATTAAATGAAGGTGAAAGAGGTTTAAATTTCTCACACACTGATTCACCCCCCCTCTCAGTGTGACCATTGTGTCCAACACAATGTTCCTCCTCCTAAGTAGGGTGTTCCCCAAGCAAGTGAACCCCACCATGTGGCCATCATGAAGGACATCCCCCAAGCTGTTAATAGATCTAAGAACTCCAACACCCGAGACAAGTGTACCAAGGAAACACCCAATTGAGGTCAAGCAACCACTGAGTAATCTGTCTCCATTGTGCAAATCCATCATGGACCATATCCCATGTGCCAATCCATCACAGACCATCTAGGGGCTGATCTCACACCGTGCACCCCTTATCTCATGAAGCACCTCCAATCATGGTATAAACACTTTCAAAGTAACCAGAGAACTAACAAACTTGTTGCCCATAAGTGTATAACCGTTCTAAAATCTCTTCTTATTGATGACAAATCACTACCCAAGTGCACAACAAGAGGAGCAATAGCTGTTGTCACAAGAATTTCTCTAAGTGTTAAACAAGAGGAAGAACATTGTCACAAGAAATTTGTTGTCCAAGTGCAAACAAAAGGAAGAACAACTGCTTGTTGAGTTTTTTTAATCCCAAGCCTAGATAAGATATTTTCTAGTGATTTTCCTTGCTGAAAATTACTTTTACACCTCACTGAATAAATTATATTGTAGGAATTTCATTAATAGAAATAACTAGCGAAAGAAAAATGCAGGAAACAGATCACAAAACATTCACAATTTTCTGCCTTTGAAAATCAACTTTTCATTAAAATTTTCCAAGCTTACAAGGGCTCCCTTACTGGGAAAATGGCCCTGAGAAAAATTCACAACAAACTTGGCAAAATCTACCCTTAGAAGAAAAAAATCCTCCTACAAATTTGCCCTGGCATTTTGCAGCAAAAAACCAAGAAGCCCAGCAATTTTTCTGCTGCATGCTGCCTTGTCCATATGGATTGTACGGATCCATACAGTATGGTTCACACAACTGTACAGATCCGTACGGTTTGTTTGTACAACTGCCTGGATTTATGTACAGTCTGATCTATCCTGTTGTATGGATTTGTACAACAGCTTAGTATGAATGTACGGCCTGTCCGTACAGTCTGTACGACCTCGTTGCAAAAATTGCTTTTTCTTCTTGGTTGGAATGATAGCCCTGCCGCTTCATGATCTGTTGTTTTTATCTCCTTGGCCTGGAAATCAAAAAATCCTTCTTCTTCTTCCCATAGCTGGATGAAAGTCATTCTTCACCCAATCAATGAGATCTCACTATCTCACTCTCTTGTGTGTCTTCCCCTCTCTTAGTTGCCTTTTATACTTTTGGGATGAACCAAGGTCCAAAATCCTAACTTTGATGACTGCAATTAGGTCTCACTTACTTGAGATCAACGGCTAAGATTTATTTGATTAACTGAGATCACTAATGCCCAATACTTAGGCATTTCTCCAAATTAATCGCAATTACTTATAAAAAGGCATTCACTTTAATAATTCCTTTAATCAAAGTGAATTTCCTAAGTCCTTGATAGGTATTAATGATGACTTCCACCTGTGTAATGTCCTCTTTTGCCTAGGCATTGAGGACCAACCCGCTAACCAATGTGATTCCTGTGGGTTCGAGCGGGTACTGACAGTCAGGGAATCAGCTGAAGACTGATGCCATCTACAGAAGATCTAGGGCATCAATATTATATCACCATTGGATCGAAGAGGGCCACCAGAGCCAAAGGCCACCTGCATGCATGACATTTGAGCATTATTTAATGATGCATGCACCCGATTAAGTCTCCATGCGCATGCATGCAAGTCAATTGCAAATTAGAAGTTAAACTGACCTAATTAGGTCAAAAGTTAGGGTTTTCGCAGTTGAAAGTTATAAAAGAAAGATAAAGTGAATGGAGAAGTTACTTATGTGATAATTGATTTGTGGAGTCGAATTGGAGAGCTCGGCGAGCTAAGTTGGGGTTGAGCACATGCTCACCTAACTGGTGTATTTCGGCAGTGAAATCTATCTACCCTAGTTCATCATCAGGTTGGATCATACAGGTTCAGCACTAGTTCATCATCAGGTTTCATTCAGCAGTTATTCCAGGAGGTTGATTATTCATCCAGCCAGAGGGTTTCACCATCACACCGTGTCATCGTGATCAGAGATAAAGCAAGCACATCATCCGGGCTCCCAGCAGCAGCTTATTTATTTGATCTATATACTGGTATGTACATGCATTGATTTCTCCTATTTTATAGCATCTCTGTATTTTTCTAGGGCACATATTTGCATGCAACTGCATGCATGCAATGTTCGGGGTTTGCTTTCCTATTTGATTCTACAGTATACCCATAAACAGGAAAATATCAGTTTGGAATATTATAGTGGTATCAGAGCTGGTTTTCCTGCCAGCCTGAGTGGGAATCTATTGAGGGTTTCCATTTCATGTCTACATTTAAGTTTGACGGTTGGAGTCATTGAGGGACATCCAGGCCTCGTGGCATTCATTTTTCTTCAATTCATACTCCCTACCATAGAAAGACTATTGGCGAGATTGTCAGAACTTTCGTCCGTCTTCCATTTGATTTCTATATCTAGAAGTAGGGATTCCTTCTGAATGCAAATTCCACAAACAATAGGGCTACCCACAACACTCTGGAATCTTACTGACAATGCACTTCCTTCAATAATCTTGGCCCTCGCATCCAACAGAACAAGTGGCGTGTTCTATCCCACAACTCCACGGTAATATGCACTTGTGATGGCCCTGTACCTTTCTTGACCTGCTGTGTCCCATATTTGGGCTTTGATACTTTTCCCATCCATGCTAATGCTACGTGCCGCAAACTCCACACCTATTGTTGATTTGGACTCCAAGCTGAACTCATTTCGAGTAAATCTCTACAGTAAATTGGACTTACCGACCCCCGAATCTCCGATTAACACAACTTTAAACAAATAATTGTAGTCCTCTTTCGTTTTATAAGCCATTACGACACTCCCGAAAACCTATGGAATAGTCACCGTTCAAATATGAATAGTTCCTGTATACTTTGGACTACTAAAACCTAATATCTGAACACTACACAATCGATGTAGCAACTGCCCCAAACCGCTGAAGATAGAGAGAAATCGGCCACTTTTTAACAGAGGAAGTGAAGGACAGTGGAATGGCAGTCTGAGTCGCAAGAGTCAAACATCGATTCAATTCTTACAATAGCTCAAAGATGAAGCTATGAAGGTCGGCTTGGCAGCTGTAGAGCGCGCCAAAGATTTTAAACAAGGGCCATCATTTGTCTCGAGTTGCTGAAACTGGCAATGAAAAATTTAAAGTGGGAGTGCAATTCAAATTTATATCCTGGTTCTTACTCTAGAATATTCCAAACGCTTCCCATACCTCCCGCCAAGAACTGCAGGGTACCAGTATAAATTACTATGCAAATGTCCTAGATTTTTCCATAGTGCATTGTGAATGTTAGAAGACTGTATTCCATGGCTTACTGCTGTCAAATTATGGAGTCATCTCCATTACTATTGATCATCAACTAATACAAGAAATTACTTCATCTTTATCTGGAAGTATCTTAGAAGACAAGAGAAGACATATTCACACAAAGGATATTCCAGGCTTGATTTCTCCTTGTATTGTTGCTGTTATTCATATAAAAGTGGAGGTACTGTGGTTACATTTGATTTACATTTTTAGTCTGAAATATTATATGTCATCAGCCTTGCCAGCTGTGGGCATGCAAAAATTATAAATGAATCCAGGAAACCCATACAACATTACTCACAGGAGACAGAGGTATAGAGACAGAGAAGAGGAGTTAGAGGACATAGATTTGGGGAACAGAGAGTATCAGTTTGAAAAAGGAAAAGAAACAATGGCCGATGATGATAAAATACCTCTCAATAGTCTCATATCAGCCATAAAAGAACTCACCACTGGGCAAAAGAAATGATGAGCACCTTCAGGCAAATGACTGAGAAGAATGAGCCCACCCCACACAGTCCCTTATTTCCCAACAATGATAGGGTATCCACCAGCAGTGGTAGGGAGTACGTACATACCAACATGCAGAGCCATCCCTTTATATACAAGCCTTTCCAACCTACCATGCCTCAATTCTTAAATAGTCTAGCTGTAGTGCCTCTAGCACAAGCAGAACCAGAAGAACCCATGAGTGCCTATCTGAGAGAATATAGAGCTTTAGGAGAGGACTTCCATTCAGCCATGACCTTCACTGACTTCTGCCACTTTAAAAGTAAGAACAAACCCAAAGCTTACAATAGGCCATTTACCCAGAACTATGAGTTACAGCGCACCATAGGGAAACTGACTATCCCTACCTTTGAGGGCACTTGGGGTGGCCCAGCCAGGAATTGGGTATAGAAGTTGGATACATACTTCCAGCTCAACCCCATGATTGAGACAGATGCCATTAAATTGGCTACTTTGCATTTGGACGGAGAAACACATGAGTGGTGGTATCACGGGTTAGTGACACTGGGTCACAACACCATCACATCATACCCAGATTTTACACAGAGGCTCATTGAGCGGTTTGATCAGAAGGATCCTGAGGTAGACTTTAGAGAGCTGGCACAGCTCAAGCAAACAGGTAGTGCAGATGCATTTATTTCAGATTTTCAGAGGATAGCAGTCATGGTGACAGATATATCAGAGAGCAGGTTGATTATGTTGTTCACTGAGGCTCTCACTGAACCCTTACGGGGATGGGTCAAGTCTTATAGGCCCACCACCCTAGTAGATGCCATCAGATGGACTAGAGATTTACAGGATGCAGTACCCAATATTAGGCTTCCTCCCAAAACCAATTCCCCTATTGAAGATGAAGAGAGGAAACCCGTCCAGAAATAATGGCCCAAGAAAGAATGGATGGACAATAATACCCGACAAGACCTTAGACGAAAAAAGTTATGTTTCACTTGCCAGGAACCATGGGTACCAGGTCACAGATGTTCAGGGAAGGGAAAGGCTTACTTCATAGAGGCCTATTCTAACAATGGGGAGGATGATGATTATTCGGATCAGGAGCAAAGAGAGACACCAGAGACAATTAGGGAGTTGCCACCCTCAGGAGGTACCATTGCTACCATGACAGGGGTTCCTAGGTTCCACACTCTCCGAATCAAAGGTACCGTTCAGGGCCACAGAGTGGGAGTGCTGATAGATGGTGGGGCATCCCACAACTTTATTGATGCTGCATGGGTTAAAAGGAGAGACATTCAAACTGAGAGTTTTGATGGGTTATCAGTAGCTGCAGCAAGTCACACCATGGAGTGTAGTCAGAGGATTCCTCAATTAACAGTAACACTTGGGAATTATACAGTGATGGAGACATTGTATGTGGTGGATGTACCTGACATGAAGGTGGTATTAGGAGTTCAGTGGATGTATTCCCTAGGGAAGTATTCCACAAACTACCAAACCATGGAGATGGAGTTCACAGGAGCAGAGGGACAGAAGGTAGTATTGAGAGGGATGAATACCTACCCTCCCACGCTAGTGACATCACACAAGATGGAGGCAGTACTCCGACAGGGAGATATTGAGGGAGCAGCAGAGTGTTAGGTTACCTTCAGGTAACCACCAAATAAGGCCACACAACATCCAGCAGTAGTCGGAGACCGTCCAGCAGGTCGACCTCCAAATAGGGGATTTGAGAGCTGCCCCCCCTTGATGATGAGGGGCAATTAATTCTGATTCCGGAGCGCATCCTAGAGGTGCGAGAGCGGAAACTGAGGAACAAAAACATCAGAGACTACTTGGTTCAATGGAAAGATCTGCCTATAGAGGAGGCCACTTGGGAGACAGAATAGGTATTACAGCGCCCAGCTTTACAGTTGCTTGAGGACAAGCAAATTCGAGCGGGGAGGACTGTAATGTCCTCTTTTGCCTAGGCATTGAGGACCAACCCGCTAACCTATGTGACTCCTGTGGGTTTGAGTGGGTACTGACAGTTAGGGAATCAGCTGAAGACTGATGCCATCTACAGAAGATCTAGGGCATCAATATTATATCACCATTGGGTCGAAGAGGGCCACCAGAGCCAAAGGCCACCTGCATGCATGACATTTGAGCATTCTTTAATGATGCATGCACTTGATTAAGTCTCCATGCGCATGCATGCAAGTCAAATGCAAATTAGAAGTTAAACTGACTTAATTAGGTCAAAAGTTAGGGTTTTCGTAGTTGAAAGTTATAAAAGAAAGATAAAGTGAATGGAGAAGTTACTTATGTGATAATTGATTTGTGGAGTCGAATTGGAGAGCTCGGCGAGCTAAGTTGGGGTTGAGCACATGCTTAGCTAACTGGTGTATTTCGGTAGTGAAATCTATCTGCCCTAGTTCATCATCAGGTTGGATCATACAGGTTACATTCAGCAGTTATTTCGGGAGGTTGATTATTCATCCAGCCAGAGGGTTTCACCGTCACACCGTGTCACCGTGATCAGAGATAAAGCAAGCACATCATCCGGGCTCCCAGCAGCAGCTTATTTATTTGATCTATATACTGGTATGTACATGCATTGATTTCTCCTATTTTATACCATCTCCGTATTTTTCTAGGGCACATATTTGCATGCAACTGTATGCATGCAAAGTTTGGGGTTTGCTTTCCTATTTGATTCTACAGTATACCCATAAACAGGAAAATATTAGTTTGGAATATTACAACCTGTTAGATGCAAAACCATGTGGAAGTACTTGTCCGATTCTACAAACATCAACACTGCTGTCACAAACATGAAAACATGCCAAATTCACCTGAAAAACTTCCCAATTGTAAAACAATTGAAGACTCAACTCCCCCCACAATAAAAGTTCCAATATAACCTGAAATCCGGTTGCCACAAGTGCCAAACAAAAGAAATTTCCCTAGTTTGCTGAAAATTGCTTCCCACAATTCAATAGACTGCAACGTGGAAAAACAATCTCCCAAACAATCGTTTCTATAAGTTAAAAGTCATGTTTATGGGTCTGTATAGGATTTACATGTCTTTTCCTTTCTTTCTTTCCTCATTGGAGGGCACATTTTGGGAAATCCGAGACAGACCCAAGTGCATCCAGTACCTCTTTGGGCATAACATGCCTGTTTCACAGGTAACCACCCCACCAATATGGGTACCCATTCACCGTAAAATTTCATCCATTGCATTCTATGATCTTTAGATGTGGTCTACAAGGCAAAATGGAGTGCCTGAACAGTGAACACTGAACAGTTGTGCAGAACTCCACTTTGTGGACTTATTAGGTGTATGTCAAGTAGTAGTGATCCATTCCCTTCCTAGTATGCCGTTATGAGAATAACATCTTTCTGCCAACATTTAAGAACCATTGCACTAGAGTTAGTCCAAGTTTGAATCCACAGAATGCTTACCTGAGTCTGATTTCCTGTATTTTAAATTATATAATATATTCAATCGCTATTTATTTTCAACCGACAAATCATTTGACATGTCACAGGACTTCCGAGCTGTTTGCTAATGCTAGTTATGCAGTAGATTTGCTTATCATGTGAAGAAGTATTTTCCTCTTGTTCCAGGATCCAGATCAATTGCTGGCTTATACTCTTACATATTGTCTTTTCCCCCTTCTTCTTGGCATGGCTTCAATTTCCATTAATGAGTATTTTTCAAATTCCATATAGTTTGATAGCTAATCATCCTTACTTGAACCCAGCTTTGAGCTCATACGTCTGTAAATTGCTTCAATAGCTGCAATTGGAGATACATTTGTCTCAAATTTCTCCCTGTTCTTTGAATGTTCATTTCTCAATAAAGCAGTATGAAGCCTTACACTCCATCCTACTGAATTTTATTTTAACGTCAACTGAAAAGACGTGTTAATAGTTAATTGACATCTGATTTGGTTTTAACTGACTGTTTCTCAGTGATTAAGTGCAAGTTGTCTAGGTTAACTATTGAACTTTAGGCAGGTCTGACATTAATTTCATTCATCTTGGTTTTAAAAAGGTTATTTTATTAGTGGAAAATGGCAGTATAATATAATTTATTTTCCAAATTTTACTGACCATATTGGTAGAATTACAGGTTTCAAAGAGACTGAGTACACCAACTGAAATAATTTGGAAGTCCTTCAGCCTTGCGTTTTTTGCTGTGAGTTTTTCTCTGGTCGATTATCCTGTTTCAGTGCCCAAAATGAAATTTTAAGTTTTGTTCTTTTCTCTCTATCATTTCCACTTTCAATCATTTATTTTATAGATTGGTTTACCAGCAATTCTTCAAAGTTTTCACGCTAGTACTTGAATTTGTTACTAGGCATTGTGATCTTATGACATATCCTCCGTGAAACTATGTTGTGCAGCAAACACTCTTTAATATGATACTATATCCCTAACAGTCTTTAACGTTGATCAAGTTGCAAGTGGAAACTTTATATTCTTCATTTAGCAGACTGATTCCATACTCGATATGCAGGAATGGGGAGATCGTTCAATGTTAGCTACCATTGCCCTAGGTGCTGCACAAGTAAGTTTTGTAATATTGTCTTAATATTTATAAGAGCACTTGTCAAATGTTTTGTCCAGTGATGATGTCTTATATGGGTGGCAGTCGCCATGGGGTGTTGCGAGTGGGGCCATTGGTGGACATGTTGCTGCAACATCAATTGCTGTTGTTGGTGGAGGACTTCTTGCTCAGTATATTTCAGAAAAAGTGGTAAGTAACCCTCCTCAATCACATATTTCTTACAACTTGTATATTCTGCAGATGCATATTAACATCTCTTTGAATATAAATCTCAGGTTGGATATCTGGGGGGTGCATTGTTCATTGTATTCGCTGTAGCAACACTCTTGGGAGCTTTTTGAACATGTTATGGTCTGTCTTTTCTCCATCATTTTTTCTGACTCCAACTGTCGTCAACCCTTCTTGATTTTGAAATCTTTAAAAATGCCCCCTTTGGAAAGGCATAAGAATGGTTGAACAGATTTTGATGCCCTATTTTGGATTATTTTAAATGAATTTTTCTAGGAAGGGGAATGATACTTGGTACACAACTATTACAATGCATGCTCGTTCATATAAATTATAAATCATTTTCTTGTTATACCTGCCTTGGCATGTGACTTTGAGGCCATGTAACTTCATTGTACTTGCCATTTTAGGTTTCTTGTTTTCAAGGGGAGTTAATAGTTGGAGTCGCCAGTTTTGGAGAGCATTCTCACAGGCATGTAATATGTTCCATTGTATGTAATAAAGTTCCATTTTCAACCAACTTTGTGGAACTTGGTAGATATTCTAGTGATGGCCAAATTCGTTGTCAATGTAGGTTTTTAAACATCTTTGTAACACAACAATATAATTAGTAATTACATATTTTGAGAGAATAATAAATGTCACAATATATTAGTAATCAATTATGTAGAAAGTAACTCTATAGGAGCTGAAGGTACTGTTCATGGGAATTTTGGTATAGTGGGTACTACTCAATCTCATACCAGCAGATTACAGATAGTCGTGTCAGAGAACAAGAAAAATGAGTTCTACTTTATCAAGCAAGCAAGCAAAAGTTAATCTAAATAGCGCTTTGGAAAGAAGACAAAAGAACCTGTATGTTCTCATTAAAGAATCTTCTAAGCTTGATTGTCAATTTGGAGGAGCATTTATAGCTCACTCGAAGCAAATGTAAAAATCCTTTTCCTACTCTACAATAGCAAAACTCTAGATCTAGCTCACTAAACAAGATAGCCAAGTCACATTACACGTTGACACGAGACACAAAAAACACGTCGATATGAGTATCCAACATAGGACATGGTGACCCCGAAAATAGGACACAGGGGACATGTCTTATATATATATATATATATATATATATATATATATATTTAAAAAAAGTAACATAAAGATCCAAATTTATTAAAAACTACACATTACATCAATCATTCAATGATGAATCATGATCAAGCACACAAGAATAATAGAAGTTTATAACCATAAATTACATATTTCTTATCAAGTCTTCAAATTCAATATGTATTACATAGATATCGAGAGAATGCCATTGGCAAGTACAAAATAGAGTAGATACAAAATAGGGAAGAAGCTAATAGCTGATCAATGTTACTAGTCATAGGTACAGGCCATTGTCAATAGTCCTCCAGCTCCTCCATGGAAAAATCATTATCGTTGTCACTGCTCTCTCCTTCAACCTCCTCCTCCTCCTTTGCACCCAATCCAAGATTTGTTGTTGCATCTACTGGCGTGGAGGATGACCTCTCAAAAGAAGTGTTTTAAAAATCGTCTGAGTCTGAGTCTGAGCTGGCCGAGTTGGGCAATTTGACCCCTGGTCGAGTTGACTCATCCTACAACTCGACTCGGGTGGCCAGTTTGATAATAAGTCATCCGAGTTGGAGTCCGAGTCGGATGAGTTGGGGTCCGAGTTGGCTGAGTTGCAACCCGAGTCAATCGAGTCAGTTGTGGAAGACATCCACATGCATGCGGACTCCCAAAAAACATGTTTATTTTTTATTTTCAATATTTTTCTTATTGTAACCCTAACCTAAGGCCATAAGATGACCCCCTGCCCCTCTATTTGCCTCACACTTCTGCTGTAAGATGTTTGTGAGCATTTGACATTATTGTTGTTTGATTCATGGAGGCTTGGAGGAGCATCCACCAGTGAAGAACAGTCAACAAGATTGGAGGAGTTGGACTGTTGGAGAACGATTTTCTGTTACCTAGATGTATGTTAGCTGCCAACTAGCCACTGTTTCTCTTTTTTTTCTCATTAAATTGACAAATATCAGTCGTGTTTTCTTTTGTTTGTTGGCAAACTTATAAGATTTTTTTATTTTTTCTTTGCATGTTTAGATTCTAGATTGGCCCCAAAAGGAAAAGATCATGCATGGATCCATGCTAATGTCATTGAAGGGAAATCGTATTGCAAGTATTACAAGAAATGGATTAAAGGAGGGGGCATTAAGAGACTTAAACAACAGTTGGTTGCTACTAGAGGAAATATTGTCCCATGGGAAGCTGATTTAGAGTTGATTGGAGAGATTAAGTTGGAGTTGCAACAACAGTTTGATAAATTTGAAGAGAAGAAGGCTAAACAAAAAGAGATGTATGATCATTGGCATATGATGTAGTGGCATCATAGCATGTTGTTTTTTGGTCTCCATTGGCTATTTAGGCCTCATTGATTATGTTTTTTGTTCTATATATGTATTGCACAGTAAAATCGGTGCCATTTTGATATATTCACCCTTATATGGTATATACATGAGCAGACATTTGATATTTCGTCTCTAATGCTTTGCAAGCATGGATTACAATATTTAAACTATTATTTTTTTTTAATTTAATATTTATGTATTTTATAAGTAATTCGAGTCATTACTGATTCTGAGTCTTGTTGCCACCTTTCACACACCTGGGTCACGTGGCAGAAATCTTCAAGCCACTCGGTGTGTCCTTGGGGGCAAGTCTCGAGTCAAGGTTGTCATCTTGTTCTTGACTCCTTCGTTTAGGCTCAACTCCTAACGAAGCCAAGGGGGGTAGACCCTATTAAGTTACTAAGACTAATTACTTAGTGCGATGGTGTTAAACTGAATGAGTTACTTAGGAGTTTTGAAATTAACCAGTGGAAACAAAAGATAATAAGATGCAAGATTTTAAGCAGATAAGCACAATAATGACACTCAATATATATAGAAATGAAAGAAACAAATCACCAGTGCCTTAAATGGAGTCAACAGAGAAAATAATGTGTTTGCATGCGCTTGAATGAATGTTTTGCAAATGTCTCTTGGTAGATTTTAGCCTAGTGGAAAAAATCGCCGATTTTTCGGCGATGTCCCGAAAAATCACGATTTTTTCTAGCTGCCGATTTTTCGGCCCGAAAAAATCGCGATTTTTTCAAAAAATCGGACATCGCGAAACATCAGCAAAAATCGGCAAACATCGGCAAAAATCGGGAAAAATTTGGGAAAAATCAGAAAAAATCAGGAAAAAATCGGCAAATAGGGGAAAAAATCAGTAAAGAAATTTTGACCCTATTGAAGTACAAAATTTGCATTTTTTAATGCTTGCCGCGGTTTGCCAATTTTTGCCGATTTTTTCGCCGATGTTGCCAAGAAGATGTTTTCTTGACCCTCGCCGATTTTTTGCCGATGCCGATTTTTTCTACTATGGATTTTAGATTAGTGTGGAATGTGAATGAGTTAAATTAGGCGAAAAGGGGAGTCCAGATATACCTGAGGGGTACTTGGAGTATGTCCAAAAGTGAACTTTCACAGCTACCTGCAAGGTGTTTGTGGGCTGAAACGGAGTCTTGGAGACTATTGTGCATAAAGCACCCGTTAGGGTGTGACAGAGATCGGCGCCTCGAGGTCACTTTCCAATTGTTCCCACTCCTTCGGGTATTTTGCCACAGCTTATAGTTCGTTCGAGGCGTTGGATTTTCGCCTGATGGTTTGTCAATTTGGGAGGTGAGGACTAATTAATCTAGTCACTCAAGTGCTTTTGATGCGGCTTGACTGATCGAACGAACCGTAGCCAAGTGCAGAGCATACACACTAGAGTCTTGTCAATTTTAGTAAATTTTAAGATAAGTGTTCTTGTTAAAAAAAAAACCCTCCAGGAACCTCTTTCGATCCAAATGGATCTCAATCAGGGAATCAAGGAGGGATTAATTTTATTATAGCTGACGAAACAGTTGATGAAAAATGAATCAAATATACACAATGCCGGTTTTCTAATTAGTCATACCACGCATCTCTTTCCCTTTGCAGGTCAATCGAGAAGTCGTGGGGTAAGTATTAAAATTACTTTGAAACCACTAGATATAGAATATGGAAATGATTATAAATTAAAGTATACTACCCTGCAGATTAAAACTACGCTAGATTGAAAAAAGATGAACAAAAAGGAAAAAATGACACAGACGCAAATCCCCCTAGGAGGGATGGTGAATAGGCTCGAAAGACCCTATTCGAAAAGACTTTTTCTTTTTATAAGCAGCGATTTACAAAATCAGCAAATTGAAATTGATACACTTTGGTCCTTGTTATCTGGGATCCAAAGGCTTACAACAAGCTTGTAACAAGCTAAACTCAAAACACAGCGGTGGGGGAAGCTTCCGGGAAGCTCTGGTTCGTCCAAGAGTCGGAAAATGGGCAGAGTCTCCTTCTCTTTTTTGTTAGACCTGCTAAGAAACAGCGAGCAATTAAAATCAAATGTGCCCAAACACACTTTAAAAGTCTTTTGGGTCACCATGCTAGTTACCGAAAAAAACCAAGTAAAAAATTGTTAAATGGGGCTAATCTAGTTTTGCAAAAGGAACCAAGGAAAGCAAGCTTTCCTTGGGATCTTGGCTTGCTGTTTGGGCAGCCAATGAGATATGCATTTTTCTTGCAGAATTTAAATCTTTAAAAAACAAAAAAAGAAACTACCTTATGAGCAAGTTTTAGATTTATGATTTAGCTATTTGCAAAAAAGGCAATTCCTACACCTAGATCTATCTTTATGAAATGATATTCTTTATGAAATTACAGATCTAAGCGGCAAGACTTTTATGAAATAGATCTAACAATATATATTCAATTCTTAGAACTAGATCTGATCATAAGAGGGAGAGACAGGTAACCGAAAGATTGATTTTTTTTAAAGAAATGAGAAGAAGAGGAGAGAAGGTCAGCGTGTTGCTTGAATGGAGCAAGCTGAAAAGAGGCCCTTTTGTGGAGCGCTGAGGGATAAAGTCTTGAGCTTATTGGACAAGGAATGGCGTCAATATTGATCCACACCTTCATCCATTTGAGAACCTGCAACTAGATAACACAAGCCTGCACAACACCTCGTGAGATCTGGATATAGATGTATAAAGCAACAAAAATGAAAGATCATACAAAAATAATCTTATTTAAGCATATAACTGAAATTCTTAAGCATTCATCATATGGATAAACAAGAGCAAGCAATCTAACTTGCCTAGTTTACACCCTTACTTGATTCAACCGAATCCTTGAGGCCAGAAAACGAAAGCAGCATAGAAATTGGAAAGAAATTGCAGTTACCACATTAGCAGCATAACACTGAGAATCCACACAAACAAATGCACTACATGGTATAGCCTCCAAAGCTTCTTTATTCACAAAATATAGCAGTGTTACAATGGCAACAACTCCTCAATCCAGCACTATCTAGCTTGGAAGAGGCAGTCTGTGCTTTATTTAAACAGAAAACAGGAGATCCAGCCCAGGGGGGGCACAAATCCCAAGGAGACAAATCACTGCAACTGAGGGAGAGTCCATCAATGTTGATCTGAAGCTGAACTGAGCCTACTTGTCAACTGGGGGGCTGATTGAACTAACACATCAATCCACAGAGCTTCCAGGAGAGCCCACACGTGTGGAGGAGAGAGAGAGGGCGCAATTCCCCATAAAGGATGTTGAAGATCAACTCTGGATCTATCCAGATCGCCTCCTTCAATCAAGGATTTGTCAGATCCAGTCAATGTGGTTTAGATCTGACTGATTTCAATAAAATCGGCTGAGAATCCACCGATCTAGGATTTTGGATTTGCTTCATTATTAATCAATTTATTAATTAAAATAATCAATAATTGATTTTTGGGGTTTTTTGACCTGAGTGATGAAAAAAACACTCAAAACCTGAAAAAAGTGGGTCCATGGGTTTACATGGTGCTCTTAGCTTGAAAATGAGCACCTACATGATTAAAACTGATTATTTGGCCCACTTTATTACAAAACCAATTTTTCCAATTAAACTATTAAAAAATAGCCTAAGTTTTGGAAAAATTAAATTTTAATAAAAAACACTGAAAAAATAAAAAATTTAAAAAAGTTGAGAAAACCTAGGGGGACTTAGGCATGTTCATATGACTCGACCATGATGCCTAGCATGTTTATACATTGACACATAGACTCTAATAACCTCAATAGGTCTAAATGCCAAGCCGACCACCCCAACTTTAGAGGTATGGAGTGAAAAACTCGGAAATTATCAGTCGTTTATTCAACAACCAATAATAACCAAGGGAAAAATCACCCTGGGCTGATCGGATTGACAAATAAAGTTTAAGAGACCAAATCTTTTACGGACACTATCATGCTACAGCATTTATTACAATTCTCCCATGGGATATGAACATGTGATATAGTACAACAAAGCTTCCCAGAAGCAAGATTGAAGGTCTTCTGAAGTTCAAACAAGTTACCCTTGTCCAGTTCACTAGGCTCACTTGATCAAAAACCACTAAGTACAACTTAGGTGGTAACAAGTCTGAGTCTGAGTTGACCCTTGACTGATTTTGACCCTTGACTACTTACGAGTCCAAGTCTGAGTTTTAAAACATTGCTCAAAAGGCTTATCATTAAAAGTGACCGACTCTAGCACTAGGTCATTAAGATCCATGTTGGCTAATGACAAATCCACATTGTTTTCCAAACCCATATCACCAGGAAACACATCCCGCATCTTTTTCTTTCCCTTCAACCACTCTTGCCTTTGCATATAAATACGACAAAGGTTAGTGTGCGCATACACCATTTCCTTTACCCTAGACTGCTGAAGTATGCTTTTTCTCAAACTGTACAAATTCCCATATGTGCTCTAGTTCCTCTCACGACAAGAGGATGAAGTTACCTGAAAGAGGGCACTCATGGATAATTGTTGTAGAATAGGGCATGATGCCCCATGAGTTTCTCACAAACCATAGGGCTTATTGACCCCCTGTCTCCAAGAACATTATATTCTCCAAATCTCCCAATGCCAATGGAGAACTCTATAAAGCCCTCCTCCACCTCTTGAAGGGATTCTCTATCTTTATATATCATTCTATATGCTACCTGTTGCCGCCTAATACACACTTTATGACACAGGGAAGTCTCCAACTCGCTTTGTGTGTCCTTGGGGGCAAGTTAGAGCTAGGGACCACTGTTACCACAGTCTCCCAACTCCTCCGTTTAAGCCAAATCCCAACAAAGCCAAGGGGGGTAGTCCCTACAGGAAGGTTTATTAACAATTTAGTTAAAGAGATTTTATTTTATTAAGGTTACAAAGTTACAAGATCAGTGCCTAGATTAAATGGAGTCAAAATATTACAAGTTACAAACTTACAAAATAATTAAGAATGATTATCCACAGTGCTCTAAGCTAAGGAAGATCTACAATATTAACAATATGAACAACGTAAATGAATTACACAATATGAATAAGTGCTAAAAAATGGTTAAACCAATATACAATGATACCTAAAAGGAAACAAGATATACACCAGATGAACAAGTTATTATGCCAAAGATCAAATGACAAATTGCTTTCAAGTTACAAGATTAAACAATGTTTAACTCAAGCGTGCCACAGTACTTTAAAGATATTATACTTGAAAGTGCAAGGTACTGAAATGAAATTGAGATGCTTGCAAAATGTACTTGCTAAATGAAAGCCTTGAAAAGCAAGGACTTTGGAGCAAACACAGAAACATAAATGTGGGTAAGACGTTTTGCAATGTTTCTTGGTTCGTTTTAATAAATTTTATTAAAGTTGAAGACTTTGATAAGCTTTAGATCTGGTGGTGTGACTAACCCAATTTAGTATTTCTCAAGTCAAAGAGAGAATGCTGATGCGCTCAAAACAGTGGAAACAAGTCCACCTGTAGCTCTCAGGTCAAACCCCAATGCCTCGATGCTCAACAAAGAGGACGTAGAACGCCTAGAGACCCCCACGGTCTTCTACTCCAACTAGCTTCCAAGGTCACTATTTTTAATCAACCAGAAAAATAGCAAGATAGATGCCTATTAAACTAGAGCTCCTAAGCCTCTCCGCTTTTCATACTCTAACCTGAGTTCCCTAAAGGAAGATAACAGGGGGGTAAAAGATACATGGACAGTCTAGGTTGTATATTTTAAGTAAATTGCAGATTTGTTTTTATAGTAAGCAAAACGAATTACGGAATTAACAAGTTAATAGAGTCAACTTGAGCGTTATCCCTTATGGGAGGTATCGGTACTTGATCTTTGGACAATCAAAAAATGAAATTGCTTTGCAGGAAAGTAAAAGATTGCAGAAAATAAAGTGAGCTATTTAAGGTTTCTTAAAGCCCCTAAACCCCTCCGTTTTTCATACCCTTGATCCGAGTTCCCTAAAGGAAGATAACGGAGGGCAGATGATGCACGGACGGATGTTAGGTTGTATATCCCTTCAAAACAGTAAACTAGGTGACAGAAAGTAAAGATCTAACTAAATGCTTCGTTTGGAAAAGAAATGCTTGAAAGTAAACTAATATAAACAAAATATATTAACCACACATCAATCTCCCTAAAGGAGAAAGTGGGTAAAAAGAAACTGGAAAAATATTAGATCTACTTGAAAATGAAAGCACAACTACTTATCTATTTTCTAGATCTACTTCTTACCTAATTACAATATGATTACAAATTACTTTGAAAGCTTTTAGAGAATACCCACGAGGAGACTCTTTCGAGGCTTACAGATAGCTAGAAAATAGAGTAAGAAGATAAGCGTTTGAACCCTTTTGAAACCGGTTGCAAGTTGAGGTGTTTTTTATGTGATTTGGGCAGAACCTCCCCTTGTAAATTGTAAAACCTGCTAAAAACCAGCAAACAAAGCTTGTTGGAAAATGACAGAAAACTCAAAACGAAGTTAGAAAATGTTGGTATAAAAATACATAAATTTTACAGTAAAAAATTAGGTTTTAAAATATCAGAAAATTGAATATTAGAGGGCTGAAAATTGCATTTCCAACCACCTAAAACATAGTAAAAAATCAGATCTGAAATATATAATAAAAATATAACATGGATTTATTAAAGAAAACTAGATTTTGCTACTAAACAATAACAAAAATACTAGTTCCTAAAACAAAAAACAAGATTAGAGATTAGGGCCTTGGAGAGAGAACTTTTTCCAAGTTTGGATCCCTGCAAAGAGTTTAGCGAAAGCTGCAAAACTCACACATAGAGATGAGAACACCATAAATCATGCAAAACCTTTGCAAAATCTTACAATGTTAATCACAAGTGTAAATAGAAGAACTTCTACCTACAAATCTTTCTACAAAAACCTTTGTGGAGAGCTTCTATGATAAATAATGCAACAATAACCAACCATAAACAGTTACCTCACTCTTCAAGCCACAAAATAGGTGCACCAACAAATGTATCCTCCAAAGATTGATGTATTATAAACCCCAATAGGAAAACAACATTACAATAGCCAAAAAAAACTTGAAAGAGAAGAATAGAGAAGAGAGAGTATTTTGGCAGCATAACCAAGCTCCAAAAAATGATAAAATGAGAGGAGGGGCCTCTCTTTTATAGTTGAAAAGATCTCAAACCTACTCCCAAATCAAGGGTCCAAAACATAGATCTAAACTCTTGCTCTCCTCCACCCTTAGATCTAGGTTTGTTGACTTTGCAAGCCATCCACCAACCATAAGCAAGGGTGTCTCTTCAAATCAATGGTAAAAAAGATAGGTCCATGTCACAATGAAGCTTAACCCTTAGATCTAGGGTTTCCATGACTCAAGTGGGGCCCCCTTTTGACTCAAATTTTAATTTTTTACTAGTTTTATTTTTATCTTTTATTTTTTAATCTTTTATTTTTTATCTTTTATTTTTTATATTTTATTTAAACTTTTATTTTTAAAATTTTTATCTTTTTATTCTTTTATATTTTATATTTTATTTCTTTTTATTTTTATCTTTTATTTTATCTTTTATCTTAATCTTTTATTTTTTTTTATTTTTACCTTATATTTGTATCTTTTATTTATTATCTTTTATTAAGTCAAGAGGGGCGCCCCACTTAGCAAATTTTCAAAAAATTATTTTAACCATGGGGGGTTTATTTAAATAAAAATTGACTATGCTTAGCCACCCCCCAAACTTAATTACCATGGATTTATTTTATTTTTTCCTTCAAAATCAAACAATTTATTTTTTCACCCTTGGAAATTAAATTAATTTCCTAAGGAAAAATACCTTGTCTTAACCAAAATTTGTCTAACTTCTTAACCCCTTGCCAGAATGACATGGGACTTGAACCAATGGCTTAAGGGGTGTCATAGAATTTTCATTTGCATTCATAGCCCCTATTACAAAATGCAAAGGTTCAAGAGATTACATTATTACATCAAAACTTAATTAATTAACCACCAAATTGTAAAGTTAATTAATTAGGAAAAATAAAAAATTAAAATTAAAATCCTAACGAAATTCTGCAAGATTACAAGATATGGCTAGCATGGTCATGGACAACAAATTGAAACCTTAGCCACCTCATGGGCTTGATTATCAGAACGCTAATTCACCACTTTGGAGGATTTGTGAGTGAAAAACCCAACCAATTAAAATTGTTAATTAACAAAATTAACTGGAAGGAGAAAAAAACACTCGGTGAAGAGGACTTCTCTGATAATAAAGTTCATGGTGACATCCTTAGAGGAATGACCCATGTTGACATATAAAGTTACATTAATTGTCCCACGTAGGGGAGCGGACATTTCGTGTACAAAAGGGGCATAATTGCCTTGCTGAGTGAAAAATCCCTAGAATTTTTCCATGGTACAAACTGCACAGAATGTACATCTTCAATGTACATGAGGTTTCCACCTAGTCAAAATAGGTGAGCAACACTACCTTCCTTCCTTGTGAAATCTCTCCATCCATGTGAAGGGGGAATCTGCAAGAGGGCCTACCACTAAACCAAGCAATGTAAAGGTGTACAATTATTATCCCACTTTTTTAATATATATATATATACATATATATAAAGATCCAAATTTCTTAAAAACTATATACTACATCAATCATTCAATGATAAATCATGATCAAGCACACACGAATAATAGAAGTTTAAAACCATAAATTACATATTTCTTATTAAGTCATCAAAATCAAAATGTATTACATAGATATCGAGAGAATGCCACTGGAAAATACAAAATAGAGTAGATACAAAATAGGGAAGAAGCTCATAGCTGATCAATGTCACTAGCAGTGGTACTGGCCACTGGCAATAGTCATCCAGCTCCTCCATGGAAAAATCATTATCATTGTCACTGCTGTCTCCTTCATCCTCCTCCTCCACCTTTGCACCCAATCCAATATTTTTTGTTGCATCTACTAGCGTGGAGGATGACCCTTCAAAATGATTATCATCAAAAGTGACTGGCTAGGTAAGTAAGATCCATGTTGGCTAATGACAACTCCACATTGTTGTCCAAACCCATATCATCAGGAAACATATCCCACATCTTTGTCTTTCCCTTCAACCACTCTTGCCTTTACCTATAAATACGATGAAGGTTGGTGTGTGCATACACCATTTCCTTTACCCTAGACTGCTCAAGTCTACTTTTTTCTCAAACAAATTCCCATATGTGCTCCAGTTGCTCTCACAACAAAAGGATGAAGTTACATGAGAGAGCACCCTCATGGCTAACTGTTGTAGAATAGGGCATGATACCCCATAAGTTTCCCACCGACCATAGGGCTTCTTGACCCCCTTCTCCAAGAACACTATACCCTCCAAATCTCCCGATGCCAATGGAGAACTCTATGATTCCCTCCTCCACCTCCTGAAGGAATGCTCTATCTTGATATATCCTTCTAAATGCTACCTTCCTCCCTTGTGAAATCTTCCATCCATGTGAAGAGGGAATCTACAAGAGGACCTATCACTGTAGAACTTAGGATTCAATGAGTGAGCCAAGCAATGCAAAGGTGTGCAATTCGTATCCAACTTGGCGATAAGAATAACCTGTATAGTGGACCATAAGTTCTCTGATGATGTCCCATACTTAGAACACTCATTTTGCGTAAATATGGTCTTCACAGACTCAATCATGGAATCCCACCCCTCATAGATATCTCCTAAGATGGGTTGGTCTATGTCTACAAACCACAACAACGAAATGATAAATTCCATGATTTTAATGGCAAGATCTACGCTCTTCAACCAAACATCATCTAGCATTGTGTCCTTTACCTTTTTTGAAGAAACTTGATTTGTTTTTCTCCACCAAAACTCTGAAATAACCATGGCCCCAAGAGCGGCCTTGACCTCCCTTAAGCTCTTAAGCATGATGAATGAGGAAGCAAACCGAGTATCTACAACCTTTAACAATGATAAAATTGTCTACTCTTTATAGATTGTGAGGGCATTAGTATGGTTTTGTACAAAATTGCGATATGATGTGCATCATCAATAAGATTGTCAATCCATGTCACATCTAAAGCAATAGATTTAAGTGATAAATTCAAAGAATGAAAAATGCAAGTTGTCCAAAATATTTGTGGATGTCTAGCTTCCACTATCATGCCAACAACTTCGCAAATAGGTGCATTATTTGTGATGATTTGCACACAAGAATCAACACCTACATCTTCAATAACTTTAATGAACAACTCACCCATATATTGTGGATCCTTGTATTTTCGAAGAACATCCACTACTTTCAAGAAGACTAGTCCATTTTGGGAAGACACCATGAAATTGATGAGTGGATGTCATGCTACATCCGTTCATCCACCATAAACAATAGTAACATTGCATGTAGGCCATGATGGTTTGATAGAGTGTAGGATTTTTTCCACCTTCTTCTTTTCCTTACCCAACAATGTGGTTCTAAGATTCTTTGAACTTGTTGGCACATACCCTATTGGAGTCTTTTCAACTAGAAAGCAACATGTCTCAATGAACAAAGGCGATCATGCAACATTAAATGAAATGAAGTTGAGATAAAAAAGAATGCAATGGTAAGATCAACCTCATCTCACTTCTCTTGCTGATAAATCTTGTCCATTTGACCATATGTTGGGGCTTCCCTCCTTTTTGGTGGTTGAATTTAAGCCCCACTCCCAAGTTTGCTAGATGGATTCCTTAAGAATGGAAGAAGATCATCATGTTTTTGAACTTTCTCCCTTGTTGTTGCCACATTCTTCAAGCCAGTTGTATCCACTTTTTGCATATCATATCTTTGGGTAGCTACATTAACCGCATTGCATGCTGCAAGTCCATAAGGAAGGCTCAACAAATGGCCCTTAACTCAGTAGTAGGCACTCTTGAATTGATTCCTGCAGCAATTACAAGTCCAAACAACATCCCCCCACCAAGCTTTGATTTGGGCCTTTGCTACCTTGTTACATACTTTCATAGGGGTATTTTTTTCCTATGCTTGTTTTGCTACAATAAGGTCATATGAAACCATGGAAGCACCAAAAACTTCACTTAAAGCACTTGGAGCATTGCATGAAAAACTAGGTTGGGAGGGACCGCCAACAATGACATTCCTCCCTTTCTTTTGACCTTTGATAGCTTCCTTTGATGATTGAGCCATCACTTCCTTGAGGTAAATGAAAAACATTGGCATTCTGTAAAAAAATGACTCGTCTAGTTGTGTAAAAGAATATTTATAAGAGTTCCATACCTTGCCATGGTGAGGTAGCTCCAAATTCCTTCTCTTTGGGGTCTATTCCTCTAAAGTCTTTCTCTTGTTTAGTGCCTATCCAAATCCCTTCCCTTTGGGTTCATTCCTCTTAAGGCTTCTCTAGTCCAATGCTTGTTCCAAATTTTCAAACTCTCTGGCATTCAACAAGCAATTTGGGCAATGTAGAAGCCAAGGTGCAAAGTAGATAACTTTAGAATGTGAAGAGAAAATCTGGTAGAGTGTAGGTATGTTCAAGGTCCAAGATCAAGAGTCACATGTTCAACATTTGATTATCCAAAAGATCCCCAACAATGTGTAAAGGAGGCCCTTCTATAGGTTTAGGGTTTCTCCTAGGGTGTTTCCATAAAGAATAAGTCCACATTCTAGAACAATCCTAGAATATCTATGCTTTGGGCACACCATCACTAATCAAAGTGCACTTTCTCAAAGATAGCATAAGCCTTGATCAAGTTTGACCTCTTATCAAAGTGAGTTGCATTGGTATGAAACTATTTAGTTCATGGTCACATGGTTTGCAAAGAGAAAGCTACACGAGATATGATGCAAGGAAGCACCCCCCCTCCACTTTGCTCCCAATTTGTGCTCCTAGAGGAATCAATCCGGAATCGGCCCCGGAAGCGTGATTCCTGATCGCTTCCTCTTGGGAGCATTTTTTAGAAGCGTGATTTCCTTAAAAAAAAATCTCCGTGGTTTTTTTGAGAGCGCTTAGGGACTAGCGATGAGGAAGCTTCGCTCTTGAAGCGCTTCCCCATCGCTCCCTAAGCACTCCCAAAAGCAAAAAAAACGCTCCCTAATCGCTCCCTCAGCGCTTCTAGGAGCAAAAAAAACGCTCCCTAATCGCTCCCTCGGCGCTTCTAGGAGCAAAAAAAACGCTCCCTCAGTGTTCCCAGGGATAGAGGCGATTTGTTTTTCTTTTTTTAGTTTTTATAACCAAGACATTGTTTCACTTGGATTTTTGGGCATGGTTAGTGGTCATTTAGGGAATGTATTATATGGTAATGTCTACGTTATATTTCTGAGCATTTGTTGCCACGTCAGTGTCCAATTTTCGGCCACCTCATATGAACATCAATCTTCTGTGGTTATCCAAAATAATGGGTCTTCAAAGTTCTAAAGATATTTTATCTCATGTGAAGACCTCTTCATGCAGTCCTAATGATTGCCCACCTTGGAATTTGTTGGATTAACTATGAATGGATAGCTCCAACCCATATTCCATTCATGATTTTGCTCAATTTTGAATAGGAACTCCATTCATGATTTTGCTCAATTTTGAATAGGAAATCATTATGGCACTGTATCGTGCTCGAGGTTTTCTTTTTGGATTGACTCATGCTTGTTTGCAATGGAGTTCTCTAAAGAGGGGACTTTTTGACCTATGTTTTAGGCTAGTTTTTACTAGTTTTTTGCCATGAATCTTCATGGAATTTTCAAAATGTTCAAAAACACTACTAGATCTTACCGAGTGTGGGTGTTCGGAGGTTTTCCTATCACCTAATTTCATTTCTGAGCTTAAAATCATCCAACAAACAATAGAAATTACAGATTTTGTACATTAAATTCACCGGATTCCGACAGAAAATCAGTGTAAAAATCAAAAAGTCCCCTAGCAGCTCCGTTTGCAATCTTTCTGGGCGTTCATGACTACCCAGGCGTGACTTTTCCTTTGTATGTCTACTGCTTACATAATATCTCAGTTATCCCTGCATCTTTGTTATGTAGTGCCCATTCTCAGATGGCCTTTGTATATTGCATCATCTCAATTCTTCTGCTATGTAGTGCCCATTCTTATTCTCAATGACATCTACATATTTCAATTTCTTCGTCTATAATCATCTCAATATCTCCAGAGTGTAGCGTTCTAAGGCGCCCTGGCTAGAATCAAGACACAAACATTATGTTTAGAATGAAAAGCAATATATAACACCCCATACAATAAAGTTGTTTAATTATTTTATTTAATACTACATTGACAAAATAAAATGATTTATTTTTCTTTTTATTTAATATTATAAAGATATAATAAAATGATTTCATTGTATATTTTATTTTATTGGTCACTAACTTAGTGATCATATTATATAAATATTTATTAGCCATATTATATAAATATTCATTATTTTATTATATATTTATTTATTATAAATATTTATTAGCTATATTATATAAATATTTTTTTATTTTATTACACTCATCTTAATTTTACATAAGTATTATGATGAAATTTTTTTTTGAAATGATTGCATTATTTATTTTTATTTTTATTTTTATTCATCGTCTATCTTATTTCATTGGTTACTAACTAAGTAATCATATCATATAAATATTTATTAACCATATTATATAAATGTAATAAAAATAAAAAAATTGAAATGATTTCATTCTTTATTTTTAATCATGGTTTATGTCATTTCATTGGTTAATAACTAAGTGATCATATTATATAAATATTTAATAACATATTATAAGTGATCATATTATATAAATATTTATTAACCATATTATATAAATGTGCATTAAGTGATTATATCATATAAATATTTATTAACTATATTATATAAATGTGCGGAAAAAAAAATTTGAAATGATTTTATTGTTTATTGTTAATTTTTATTCATTGTCTATTTTATTTCATCATATTATATAAATGTGTATTAGACATTAAGAATAAAAATTTGAAATGATTTTCTTGTTTATTTTTATTTTTATTCATATTGGTTATTAACTTAGTGGTTATATTATAAATATTTATTAACTATATTGTATAAATATTTATTATTTTATTAAATTTATCTTAATCTTACGTAAGCATCAAGGTGAAAAAATAAAAAATAAAAATGCTTTTATTTTTATTTTTTATAGTTATATTACATTGCTAACTAACTTAGTAATCATATTATATAAATATTTATTTTTTATCAAACTTATATTAATCATACATCAATATTATGCTGACAAAAGAATAAAAATTTGAAACATCATGCTTTCATAAGATTAAAATACTTAGTAATGGCTTTTATGTTCATTGCTATGATAACATTGGAAAGCCAAAACATTGGCTTTTATATTATTTTTTATAGACCCTCAAAATAGATATATATGAAGGAGGATACCAACTAAATTAGTTGTTTATATAAGTATATTTTATGGTATAACATCATGCTTTCATAAGATTAAAATATTTAGTAATGGGTTTTATGTTCATTGCTATGATAACATTGGAAAGCCAAAGCATTGGCTTTTATATTATTTTTTATAGACCCTAAATATATATATGAAGGAGGATACCAACTAAATTAGTTGTTTATTTAAGTATATTTTATGGTATTTGCTTCATAATTGTTAGTTTTTAATGAAAGTTTTGTATTATGATTTAAATTTACAAAGAAGGTAGTATGATTTAGAATTGTATATATTTTAACCTAAGTTACCATGAAATTTGAGTACCGGTACGGGGACACCACATTTGAAAAAATGATACTTGGGTACGTCGGGGTACTATGTGTGTGTGTGTCATAGTCACAACATACATGCATATAGATTTCTTCATAAATTTTGAATCATGATTCATAATTATAAATTCGATGATTATTTGAACAATGAACATTTAGATCGAAAATTTGAAACATAAAATTTGATAAATTATAGACTTGGTAATTTACATAAAATTTGATAAATCATTATACCAGGCAGCTATAACAGACAATCAAGCTCAGACATGAAGGTACACTTGAAATCTTATTTTAAAGACCTATTTGTACTACTGTTACAGACAATAAAAATTGCAAATTGCCAAATATATTCCTGCGTTGTTGTGAGTGTATTTCTCAGTATTAACTACATATGTATATTTTTTATGTGCACATTTAGTAGTCAAATTATGTTCCATGAGTGTTGAACACAAAACCATAAAATCATTCATTGTAAATCAATGTAAAATCAATCTACCATATTTAGAAAATATTCAGTGAAATTTGAATAGTGTTGCAAAGTGTTTGACATAAGTCATGAACCAAACTCCATACGTAGTTAGCAAAAAATTAGTTCGGATTTGGTGGGGGATCATTACATTTTCTCCAATGGATTGCATTTTACTGAGTCGACTGTACCCCTGAAGCACCCAAACATGGGGTACGACGTACCATTTATCCTATAAGTACCCCTTTTTTTATAGCGGAGTCGCGGGTACGTGGACCAAGAATGAGGTATGGTAGGGTACGGCAGGAGACATAGCCTACGAGTAACCAAGTACTCAGTACGGGTATGTGTACCCTACCTACCCTTGGGTATGGGTACCCTAGCTACATAGATTTTAACATTGAGATACAATTGTGTGTTTGATCACATTATACAATATTGATATTAAACATGGTGGTGTTGATAGTCAATACTTAGCATTTTTTTGTATGGTTTTTCAATTTTCAATCATATTCATCTTTTAATGATAACCTCAATGGTTATATAATTTCAGTGGTGTTTAATAAATCTAATAAATTTATGTTTTAATTTCCTCACTTGGACATTAGGAACAATCTTCATTGTTAATTACACAAATTCACATTTTATTAATGTCTTTCTGTATACTAACCACATTTTAATTAAGCTTTTGGCTCTATGTAAATGCATGATTTTGTATGAGTTTATAACTTTTTAACAAGGTAATGATTTTAGGCTTTATGGATTTATGATATTATATTTCGATATTTGTGAAAGATATATTTCCTTGCTGTTAGAAATATGTGGTTTACTTGAGAAGTAGATGTTAATTACACATATTCACATTTTATTAATAATTTTTGTACACTTAACCACATTTTAATTAGGCGTTGGACTTTAAATAAATGCATGATTACGAGTTTATAACTTTTTAATAATGCAATGGTTTTAGGCTTTATGATAGTATATTTGCAAAATATATACATTTATGTGGCAATGGTGTTATTATTGTTATTACCAATTTAAGTTTTAAAGTTAGAATTTAAACCTCTTATGGTATAAATTGGGGTTTCCCACTTCCATTTGGAACTCTTTCATCAATTAAAAACTATAATTAAGTTTTTAAGAGAAATCTTCCTCCATTAATCTATATTTACAAGTGTAACCCAATGTTGATTTGTAGGTGCCCCATTACTATTTTTCCCACTTTCATTTGTAACTCTTTCATCAATTAAAAACTGCAATCAAGTTTTTAAAATTTTTTTTATCCAGTAATCTATATTTACTAGTGTAACCCAATGTTGATTTGTAGGTTCCCAATTACTCTTTTTTTTGTCTCTTATTTATATTATATGGGCTTTACACCTATTATATGTTCTTGCTAGTAGTTTAGTTTCTTTTTAAGTTTGGTATTGGTACCATTTTGGATACATGCATACTATACGGTATAAGTTGCAATTAGAGATTGACATTTGATATTTGGACACAAAGTTAAGGAAAGATGAATGTTATTATTAAGAGTGACAAGAAAGGAAATGAATATAATGATGCAGAAAATAATTAAAATGAATTTTTAAGCCAGGGAGAACTAGTAATTTTGTGTGTGGAGTTTATTGAGGAATTTAAGGAAGTGATGAATAAAATCAAACCCTCACTTTAATGATGGCTCTTCATAAATTAGTTTGGACATCCTCTCTTTGAAGGATGTGACAAATAAATGTCATCCCTAAAGTCTCTTATAGGACCCCATGCTAGAATTTTGGAAGTGATATTGAAGTGCATACTCGATTAAGCAAGATCAAGTCATCCTTCCAACATCGGTGCATTCATAAAAAGGTGGGTTAGTTAGCATTTCCCTTTGACACCTCAAAGGGTCAACACATGCATGGTGCAAGACATGGATCATCATACACCTTTGATGAGATTACAATGAATTTGCAAATGTATGAACCCAACGAGTTGGTTGGAACTAGGTCAAAACTTATAATGTTCAATTAATGGGCCTGCTCTAGAAGATTTCTATTGAAAAAAAACATATATAAAATAAATTTCCCTCTCTCTAAATGATATTATATATCATGCTGAAATTCAAAGATCAAACACAGGCAAGACTATAGATTAAATGTTTAGATTGTTGTGGCTACAATAGTAGAAAGTCTTATGCGAGATTTTAGAAAGTTATATGGAATCTTGTAGACATAATGTTTTCTCTTAAATATAATCGTGATCATGCCTACTGTGTAATTCATGTCCAAGCAATATGTTAAAAGTTCCCCTCCTGTGTTCAAAGTCATGTCACAACATGTTGGACTATATGCCATATTTATTCACACAAAACTTGGTCTCATAATTGACGACTAATCTTATTCAAAATTTGAACTTATTGAGGACATCACACATAAACAATCTAATAGACAAATCCCTACCCTTAATAAACACATGAGAAATGTTTCCTTCAAATTGTTTTCCTCCAATTCAACAATAAAATACCTTAGTCATGATTGATGCTAGAGATGAAATTAGATAACAAATCAAAACATGTTTAAAGATTGGGTCCCTATCTTGATAATTATGGTATATTTTCGGTCAGCATCCCTGACTGTAAACATACTCAGTGTGAAGGTGTTTTGGATCATCTAGAACTTACAATTGTAGATTTTTCCTTAATGTTGACTTTTATGTTGTAGAGATTGGAGGTGTGGATGTGGTCCTTAGTATTCAACGGTTGCATTATTTGGATACATACTCCACTAACCATCGAGATAAGTTTCTCTCATTTAAATAAAATGACATAATATACCATCAAATCCCTGTGAAAGTGTACTCCACTATCAACTCATGGATGTTTGTAACATTGCAATTGTAGGTGCTTGTCGATACCTAATGACAACACTTGGTAGGAATTGATACCTTGTGCTATAAGTTGATACCACTTTCATAGTATTGACCCAAGTAGTTTGCGTGGATAAGTCATTACTTCATAGACCCCAAGGAACTATCAATTTCACAATAAAGATTGATATGCATTAATCGACACAAATATTTGGATCTTGAGGGACCAACTAACATATTATGAGCAGTGTGAAAGTAATATTCAATAAATGTTAAATACAACATAGTATCAATTAAATGATATGAAACAATAATATTAGAAAAAATAGTATAGTTGATAGTATCCTAGTTTAAAGGGATCACAATGGTGACATTTAAAATAATTTTTATGGTTAGAAATGTACCATTCTACAATTCTTCCTACAATGCATTAGTTAAGAAGCAATGTCCTTGTTAGTGAAAAAATTGGCAATATAACCGATATCACAACCTAGCAGGTTAAAGGTATTATATCTATATTTATAATATGTTTTGTATCGCTTATTATAATTTCTATTTTCATTTCTATTTCAAAAAATAACAATTGAATTATTATTATCGACGTATTTTAAATACAAATTTGGGATTTTTCACATAAAAATCATAAATACTAAAAAATATTTAAAATTAGCTTTACTATAAAGTTGATTTGCATTTGTATCCTTGGTGATCAGCGCAAGCCCTCACCACTCACACTTGAAATCTCCCCCCTAAGTCAAGGAGATCATGGGTTTGACTTTTTTAGCCTCTATGGGTTAGGATCCATAATTTTAGGATCCATGTTTTTAGCCTCTATGGGTTAGGATCCCTTTAGCCTCTTGGGGTTAGGATCATGGGTATTTTTATTGTAAATATGTAGTTAGTAACATATATTTTTAAATATAAGTCTATTTGAAAAAATATTGGAAGATATTATAAAACATTTATTCATGTCATAAATTTTAGTGGAATATTTACTTTGGAAAATGAGTGTTTTATTTATTTTTTAAATGTGATTCTATAGAAGATTATTTATAGAACAAATACTTGTTTAACATGATTTTTCAATAATATATTTAGGTAATTGATTTAAATGTGGATAAAATTCATTTAACCTTTTCTATATTTTATGAGTTAACTGATAAAGATGGATGTTTAAAAACCATGTTTTACAACAAATTATATCTTGTAGATATATGAAAAAATGTCTGCATTTTTTAAGAGAATATTTAGGTAGTATTTTAATGAAATTATGTAATATTTTTGTTATTTGGGTCTATCTTCAGTGGTATGGAAGGATAAATTGTATTCTTCTTACTTGGGTTCAAATCCCGCTTGTGACACATTTCACTCTTTATGAACCAATTATTACTGAGGATGTGATCCATGAGTAATATCTTATCTTGACTTATGTGCTAGAGAGGGGGGTGCTTGGTTACATGTAAGCAAACTCATAATTTTGTGGTTTTTGTTATTGCAATAATGGGTGCATTGCCTAATGGTCTTAAAGAGAGGTATGTAAAAATGCTTCTAAGTCAACTTTTGAACACCACCAAGTATATTGAGGGTAGATAAATGAAGCATGGGTTATATATTTATTTCATTAGTGGTTGGAATGTCGTTGGTTAGGTTAGTATTCAAGTTTATTAGGTGAATTGTGATTAAAAAATTATGAGCCACAACCATTGTTTCTAGATTATAAGCTCCATATTACATGCGACATCCTCTACAATGAAAGGCATAAATTTTGAGAACAAACATATTTGTAAGATGACTTAATTAAGAGTTAACTTATAGAAAGAAAAACCATGAGGGGGGAGAACCTAATAAAAAGGTAGATCCATTCTTGTTTGACTATTTTCCAATCAATTCCAAATCATTTTGGTTAAATAATAGCCCGTCTTCAACTTTTTAAATCATTTTGGTTCAATAGTGGTCCCTTGTCAACTTTTGTTAAAATCGCAAATATCTTCTTAATGAACATTTTGATGGTTAACTAGATTGTTTCCTTTGACTATTTTAATCTCTTATATCCTTTACTAGTTTTAGTCTATTTTACAAGAGGTAAGCTCTAACAAGTATTGGATACATTAAGTCCACTAATATATGGAAATAATGAACTTGTAATTAGAGTCACCTTTTGATGATGATGATGTCTATCAAGTAGTGAATTTCATTTATTTGTGCATTACTATGTTTTTTCATTCGATGAGGATATTCTATTGATTGGAAAAAATTTGTGAGCCAATAATAAGGTGTTTACCTGTAAAAGGAGTTCCAATTAGATTCCTTACCATTTGAAATGGGTAACCCTTTAGTTTTTGGCCTTGATATTGTTAATAGTTTGATTATAAAAATATTTTATTATATAAAAGTGCAATGAATGCAAATGCAAAAACAGTACATTCTAAATGTGAAGATCTATAGAAATTAAATGTTCAAATACAAATCCTCTCATTTTTGTTCAAATAGCAGTTCCACATCATTAACGATGACTTTTTGTACTCTAGTCCCATTAACCTATTTTGGTCACTTTGTGGGCATTAATAAAAAATATCTTATTTATTCTTCCAATGTCGTGTTTTATATTATTATGTGTGATCTTAATGCATATTCCATAATATGGATTATTCTTTTCATTTACATATATGTTTGAAGGAAATCTTTGATACCAAGTTGAAACAAGCATCATGTGTGTGGAAAAGGTCTTTACATAAATTTCATATTTATTTTGGATTGTTAAATTGTTTATCACCCACAACACGTTAAAGAATCCTTTTGAAGAGAAGTTTTACAAGGGTGGGTTTAACTTCATGTCACCAATTTTAATTTACAATCACCAAATTTAAAGCTTGAATATGGATTACGATCATGCAGTAAAAGTAAATATAAATCCAATTCTAATTTACAATCACCAATTTTAAAGCTAGAATAAGGCTTATGATCATGCAGTAAAAGTAAATTTATGTGTACCCTGTCTCAGATGTAGTGTGTGATACCATTATTCCTTGTCAATACGTGACTAAAATTATTCCTTAATGAATATTAACCTTCATTTAGACATAGTCTAATCTATCATTTTAACCCAAAGATTAAGTTTCCATCATAATTAATTTTGTACCATTTAAATTATACTTATCCTTTTAGATCCATGTGCATCCAACAACTTGCTCATATGCAAGTGATTCCACCAACCTCCAAATTTAATTCTTCTAAATGAAATCTATGTCACTTTGCATAACTTAGTGTCATTCATTTATCTTGGGCCTCGGTCACCTCTTCAATTGTTTGAGGATCCATTTCATATCAATTGCAACCCAATTTCATATAAAAAAGATGGAAAATCGCAACCAATTACATGTGTGAAATGGGGCATTTCAGATGTTGATGGCAATGAAAATTAGAAAATTCTTCTTGTAAATTGCATTATTTAAGGAATCTCGGAGTAAGGAATCTTGGAGTAACCTTAACTGACAAAATTTTCTTATTACTCCTCATGTGGAGATATCGTGGATTTTTTTCGCCAAAATCTCATGGAGGGATTAGGAGGACATTAAAACTAGATTTCATGAGAAAGGATATTTTCTTTGATCAATTTTGTCTTTTAATGATCATATTCTATGGTGGTCACATGTGATCCCCTTTAATAGCATGCCTTTAGATAAAACATATTGGTTTTGATCCAAGTAATTGCTCAATCGATACTTACAAAAGGTAACAAATGTGACATACCCTTAAGTTCACAACCATAAAAATTTGCCAACACTAAAATAGGAATTTCATCTAGCCAATCTTGACAAACTAATCTTCAAGACAGTTAAAAATCTTTGTAATAATCTCGTTATTAAGATTGGATTGTATGCTTAGGTGTCTTAGTTTTGATCCATTATAATAATTAGGGTTTTGAGTTATGTTACCACCTAAGTTGTACTTAGTGGTTTTTTATCAAGCGAGCCTAGTGAACCGGACAACGATAACTTGTTCAGACTTCAGAAGACCTTCAGTCTTGTTTCTAGGAAACTTTGTTGTACTATGTCACATGTTCATACCCCATTTGAGGAGTTGTAATAAATGTTCTAGCATTATAGTGTCTGTAAAAGACTCGGTCTCTTAGAATTTATTTGTCAATCCGATCAGCCCAGGGTGTTTTTTACCTTAGTTATTGTTGGTTGTTGAATAAACGACTGAGTTTTTCTGAGTTTTTCACTTAGTACCTCCAAAGTTGGGGTGGTCGGCTTGGCATTTAGGCCTATTGAGGTTATTAGAGTCTATGTGTCAATGTATAAATATGTTAGGCATTATGGTTGAGTCATATGAACATGTCTAAGTCCCCCTAGGTTTTTAAATTTTTTAGATTTTTTAATTTTTTCAGTGTTTTTTATTAAATTTAATTTTTCCAAAACTTAGGGTATTTTTTAATAGTTTAATTGGAAAATTTGGTTTTGTAATAAAAGTTGGATCAGAAGTCAGTTCAATCATGTAGGGACTCATTTTCAAGCTAAGAGCACCCAGTAAACCTATAGACCCACTATTTCCTAGTTTTAAGTGATTTTCCATCACTCGGGTCAAAAAGCCCCAAAAAATCATTTATTGATTATTTTAATTAATAAATTGATGAATAATGGAGCAAATCCAAAATCCTAGATCAATAGATTCTCAACCGATTTGATTGAAATCAGTCTCATTAGCACCAGATTGACTGGATCTGAAAAATCCTTTACTGAAGCAGGGGATCTAGATAGATCCAGAGTTGAACTTCAGCCTCCTTTATGGGGAATTGCGCCCTCTCTCTCTCCTCCACGTGTGTGGGATCTTATGGAAGCTCTGTGGTTGATGTGTTAGTCAACAGGTTGATGTGTCAGCTCAATCAGCCCCCCGATTGACAAGTAGGCTCAGTGGAAGCTCAGTTCAGCTTCAGATCAAGCATTGATGGACTCTCCTTCAGCTGCAGTGGTCTATCTCCTTGGTATTTGTGCCCCTGGGCTAGATCTCCTGTTTTTTGTATAAATAAAGCTCAAACCACCTCTTCCAAGCTAGTTATAACTGGGATTGAGGAGTTGTCGCTACTATACTGTTGTTATTATTCATTTGAAATAAAGAGAAGCTTTGGAGGCAAGACAGTGTCATGTCATTATATGTGTGGATGAGCATTGCCATGTTTTATTGAGGTAACCTGTATCTATGTTCATAATTTGCTGATTGTTTGTGGATTCATTGCTAAGATTGATAATAAGTTTATTATAATCTTGATAGGAAAGGAGCTTTTCAATAAGTTTATTGGCCATCTCTTCCCTTTGATGCATGTTTAGAGATCTAGATTCAACATGTTTTATAAGTTTATATGCATGTTATTCTGAAATCTCTGTGTATGTATTAACCAGATCTCACAAGTATTTTGGCAAGTCTTTGGATTTAGTTGTAGGTTCCTAGCTTGGAGAGGATGTTGATCTAGTTTGCTTCTTCACTCTCTCCAAAACCATTCAAAGGCATATTCCCTCGACATTCCACCTGAAAGCTCCACGGTTGATCTTCAAGGCTACCAACACTCTTCCTCTCTCTTCCACCTTATAAAAATCCAAATCTTAACTGGTTACTTTGGTTGAAAGCTTTGTTATAATTTAGATCTATCATATTAAAGTAAAAATTACATAGATCTACTATTTCAAAGCTCATAGTCTAGATCTCATTTCTGAAAAGTATCATTAAGCATTCTAGATCTAGCTTAGGGAAATCGTCCGTTTTGCATGGCAATTTAAAGAGAATCTGTAGGTTGCATGCTCTAGATTTTCTTTCTATTTTAAAAAGATTAAATCCAGAAATCAATGCGTATTTCATTGGCTTCACAAATAGCAAGCCAAGATCTCAAGGAAAGCTCACTTTCCTTGGTTCCTTTTTCACCGGTTTAGCTAGTTTTAACTTAGTTTTGTTTGAGTTAAAGTAGGTTGACCCAAAGGTACTCTTAAAGTGCTTTTGGGCATATTTCATTCTAACATGATTGCTGGTTTTTAGCAATTGTAACAGAAAAGAAGAGAAGCTTCTATTTGAAAGTGGCCTCAGGATCGTTCAAATCCCCCCGGGGGTCTCCCCTTTGACTGAAATCTTAAAATTTTGGAAAGTTGTAAGATCTTGCTTTCATCCCGTATAAGGACCAAGAGGGTTTTGATATTTCAGTTTGCTGATGTAACCAATAATAATAAAAGGAAATCTTTTTTGAGTAGGCTCTTTCGAGCCCGCTGCCCATCCCCCAGGGGAGATTCGCGTCTGTTTCACTTGTTTTTGCATTTTTCCTTTTTTTTTGTTCTAGTTTAGTATTGACATCCAGGATTGTATACTTTGATTATATTTTGCATTATTCCATATTTTCAATTCAAAAATAATCATACTACTTACCCCACGACTTCCTGATTGACTCGCAAGGGGAAAGATATGCGTGGTAGGACTAATTAGAAAATCAGTGTTGTGTATCTCTGATTTCTTTTTTCATTTATTGTTTTGATAATCATAATAAAATCAACCCCTCCTTGATTCCTCGATTGAGGTCCACTTGGACCGAAAGAGGTTCCTGGAGGGTTTTCTTTTTAATAAAAACACCTCTTTTAAAATTTACTAAAAATAACAAAGACTCCAGTGTGTATGCTCTGTACTTGGTTGCGATTTGTCCGATCAATCAAGCTGCATCAAAAGCACCTGAGTGACTAGATTAATTAGTCCTCACCTCCCAAATTGACAAACCATCAGGAGAAAATCCAACGCCTCGAACAAACTGTAAGCGGTGGCAAAATACCCAAAGGAGTGGGAACAACGGGAAAGTGACCTCGAGGCACCGATCTCTGTCACACCCTAATGGATGCGTTATGAACAGTAGTCTTCGAGACTCCATTCTAGCCCGCAAACACCTTGTGGGTAGCCGTGAAAGTTCACTTTTGGACATACTCCAAGTACCCCTCGGGTATATCTGGAGTCCCCTTTTTGCCTAATTTAATTCATTCACATTCCACATTAATTTAAAATCTACCAAGAGAGATTTGCAAAACATTCATGCAAGCACATGCAAGAACATTATTTTCTCTGTTGACTCCATTTAAGGAACTGGTGATTTATTTGATCATTTCTTTTCAATTATCTATATATTGAGTGTCATTACTGTGCTTATCTGCTTTAAATCTTGCATCTTGTTATCTTTTGTTTCCGCTGGTTAATTTCAAAACTTCCAAACAACTTAATCAATATAACACCATCACACTAAGTAATTAGCCTTAGTAATTTAACAGGGTCTACCCCCCTTGGCTTTATTAGGAGTTAGCCTGAACGGAGGAGTCAAGAACAAGGTGACAGCCTTGACTCGAGACTTGCCCCCAAGGACACACCGAGTGACTTGAAGATTTCTGCCACGTAACCCAGGTGTGTGAAAGGTGGCAACACTTTTTGGCGCCGTTGCCAGAGATAAATCTTTTTATTCCCGAGTACAACTTTTGTTTTCTTCCTTTTTTGTTTTTTTTTCTTTGTTTGATGAAAGCTTAGAGTAGATCTTTAATTTTCATCTGGCGACTCCACTAACTTTTTCAGTTTTTTTTACAAAGAAAAGCAAAAATATTCTTGTGAGAATTCTTAAATGTATATTTTTAATCTCACATGGCGACTCCATTGAAGGGATAAAACCCTGTTATCTCATAAACTTGTGAAGTTTTGTTGTGTGTAGATGAGCCCATGCGACATATTAAAACCTTTAAAGCTCATCACTTGACAGCTTCACCTTTTTAGTACAAGGTTTAATGGTTATATCAAATGCATACTATTAATTTTTAATATGGATGAATTAAAGGAGAAATATGGTGCCCAGATAACCGGAAATTTTCAGCCTATCAATTTCTCAAACATCTCATGTTTTCCTAACTGTTGTAATGGTGTGGGGGATGCATATAAATGGATTCCAGTATTTCATGGAAATTATGGTGATTTGGCCATTTGGCATGTCAAATCTTTCCTTCAGTTGATGGCTGACTCCAATGTTCTTCATGAAGACAATATGATGGAAATGTTTGTTGGTACTTTTTGGGGTGAGGCTTGTTGTTGGTTCTATCAAGGCCTTCCTAATAAATGTATAACTTCTTTTCCAAGCTTCCTTTGGATGTTTTTAGAGCAGTGGCATGATGGTAGGGGTAGTATGAATGGTTTGAAAAAGTTCCTTGAAAAGACCTGTACCTTCTACCTATCTGGGATAGAGTATCACATGGAAACATATGATGGACCTTTTTCCATGATACAAAGTATTGAAGACTTGGAATCACTTCTTGAACATTTAAGTGAAGAGGAGATCCATGATACTCCCATCAAAGAGTTTCCTCATAGTTATTCAAGAAAGGAAGTAATTAAGCGGCTTATTAAAGAATATGAGGTATCTCCCAATACACAGCAAGATTCTGAGGAAGGAAAAATCCAGGATGATCCTATTGAAGAGCTTCGGGAGGAGCCCATGATGGAACACATTGTTGAAGACTCTCCTCATGTTACCATAGCTGAAAACATTGAATGATTTGAGGTATTCTCAAGTGTGTTGCAATTCTGATATTTTTCCAAAAAACCCTCTAGAGAAACCCACTGAGCAACACATCCCAAGTGATCCCATTGAATATGTCCAAAAAGTTTCCTTGATTTGAAGATAATATTGAAGATCCTCTTCATGATATCATAACAGAAGCCTATAAAGAAACTTATGATAAGATCAGTATGGTGTGTGGTGACACTAGACCTTGTTCTCCTCATGTTGATGAAGGTTTGGAAATTTTATTGCCTTGTAACATTTTTTCCGAAGAAGATTGTTATGAATACAAGGAAGAAATGGATAGGCAGGATCATGATGCCATGGATGAAGAGTCCCCCACATATGACATGGATGGGAGTGATGACTATTGGAATTTCATAGATAATCCAACTTGTGAAAATCTTATAGAGAATCCCTTCCATGATGTGTCCAACAAGGGGAGTGTCTATTCAAAAATTTGTGGAAGTCCAATCCACGATACGTCCATAGAGGGGAGCAAAAATCTGGATGCCTGGGAAAAACTTAGTATGGAAGAGGAGCATTCAGAATTTTCACGTGATCATTCAGAGTCATATCATGCAGAGCCGCACCGAGGTATCAGTAATGAAGACATTGAGAAGCAGTGTTGTGAAAATTTAGATGTGATGCAGTCAGTGGAATATCAGTCTCAGCCATCTTTTTCACATATAGAGGTTCCTTATAATTTGGAGCTACTTGGGGCTTGTGCAACGATTTATCATTTGATAAGCCCCGGTGATCAGTATGATGATGTAGTCAGTCTGCCTCATCATTCTGATTGGTATATTAGTCCTATCCAGTCATGGATAGAAGCAGCCTGCATGAGCACATACAAGTTGGGGAAGAATTTTTATGACATCATTCATTCCTATGATCTCCCATCCATCCCGCCCATTTTGAATCATCACGTAGGTTTGCATTTTCTGAATAAGGTATCCTTACTTTGGCTGGTAACCAAAGACAAGGAAATTTTTTTTTATGTTAATAAAATGCTTAGGTGGCTACATTGGATTTTTTATTACACCTAACCTTTTTATATCATGCTTAGATTAGGAAAATAAGCTCCTAAAAGAGAGCATTTACTTTCTGCATTTATGTTTTGTACTTAGCTATAATAAAACTTTTTTTTTAATTACATTTCTTTTGTTTAAATAAATCAGCATAATGGTTCATTTGGTTTTTATATAAAGCTTGTCCTACTAAGGTTTTCTTGTCAAGTTGAGATGTTTTTATAGGGTATATAAACCAGAGATTCTGGTGTTCTCATATCCTCTCCTTGCCTTAAAGACCAGATCAAGCACACATCCCACCGTTGGAGCCAGAATGTTACCACCTAAGTTGTACTTAGTGGTTTTTTATCAAGTGATCCTGGTGAACCGGACAATGATAACTTGTTCGAACTTCAGAAGACCTTCAGTCTTGTTTATGGGAAACTTTGTTGTACTATATCACATGTTCATACCCCCTTGGGGGAGTTGTAATAAATGTTCTAGCATGATAGTGTCTGTAAAAGACTCGGTCTCTTAGACTTTATTTTTCAATCCGATCAGCCCAGGGTGTTTTTTCCCTTGGTTATTATTGGTTGTTGAATAAACAACTCATAATTTCTAAGTTTTTTTACTCAATACCTCCAAAGTTGGGGTGGTCGGCTTGGCATTTAGGTTATTAGAGGCTGTGTCAATGTATAAACATGCTAGGAGTTATGGTTGAGTCATATGAACATTTCTAATTCCCCCTAGGTTTTTTAAATTTTTAAAATTTTTCAGTGTTTTTTATTGAAATTTATTTTTTCCAAAACTTAGGCTATTTTTTAATAGTTTAACTGGAAAAATTGGTTTTGTAATAAAAGTGGGATCAGAAGTCAGATTCAGTCATGTAGGTGCTCATTATCAAGCTAAGAGCACCCAGTAAACCTATAGACCCACTATTTCCTAGTTTTAAGTGATTTTCCATCACTCAAGTCAGAAAGCCCTGAAAAATCATTTATTGATTATTTTAATTAATAAATTGATGAATAATGGAGCAAATCCAAAATCCTAGATCAATGGATTCTCAAGTGATTTGATTGAAATCAGTCTCATCGGCACTAGATTGACTGGATCTGACAAATCCTTGACTGAAGGAGGTGATCTGGACAGATCCAGAATTGAACTTTAGCCTCCTTTATGGGGAATTGCACCCTCTCTCTCTCCTCCACACATGTGGGCTCTTCTGGAAGCTCTATGGTTGATGTCTCAGTCAGCAAATGATGTGTCATATCAATCAGCCCCCCGATTGACAAGTCGGCTCAGTGGAATCTCAGTTCAACTTCAGATTAGGCATTGATGGACTCTCCTTCAGCTGCAATGGTCTATCTCCTTGGGATTTGCGCCCCCTGGGCTGGATCTCTTGTTTTTTGTATAAATAAAGCTCAGACCACCTCTTCCAAGCTATTTAGAACTGGGTTTGAGGAGCTGTTGCTATTGTACTATTGTTATTGTTCATTTGAAGTAAAGATAAGCTTTGGAGGCAAGACGACGTCATGTCATCATATGTGTGGATGAGAATTGCCATGTTTTACTGAGGTAACCTGTATCTATGTTCATAATTTGATGATTGTTTGTGGATTCATTGCTAAGATTGATAATAAGTTTATTATAATCTTGATAGGAAAGGAGCTTTTCAATAATTTTATTGGCCATCTCTTTCCTTTGATGCATGTTTAGAGATCTAGATTTAGCATGTTTTATAAGTTTATATACATGTTATTCTGAAATCTGTGTGTATGTATTAACCGGATATCACAAGTATTTTGGAAAGTCTTTGGATTCAGTTGTAGGTTCCTAGCTTGGAGAGGATGTTGATCTAATTTGCTTCTTCACTCTCTCCAAAACTAGTCAAAGGCATAGTCCCTCGACATTCCACCTGAAAGCTCCATGGTTGATCTTCAAGGCTACCAGCACTCTTCCTCTCTCTTCCTCCTTATAAAAATCCAAATCTTAACTGGTTACTTTGGTTGAAAACTTTGTTATAATTTAGATCTGTCATATTAAAGTGAAAATTACATAGATTTACTATTTCAAAGCTCATAGTCTAGATCTCATTTCTGAAAAGTATCATTAATCATTCTAGATCTAGCTCAGGGAAATCGTCCATTTTGCATGGCAATTTAAAGAGAATCCGTAGGCTACATGCTCTAGATTTCCTTTTCTGTTTTAAAAATATTAAATCCAACAATCAGTGCGTATTTCATTGGCTACACAAATAGCAAGCCAATATCCCAAGGAAAGCTTGCTTTCCTTGGTTCCTTTTTCACCGGTTTAGCTAGTTTTAACTTAGTTTTGTTTGAGTTAAAGTAGGCTGACCCAAAGGTACTCTTAAAGTGATTTTGGGAATATTTCATTCTAACAGGCTTGCTGGTTTTTAGCAGGTGTAACATAAAAGAAGAGAAGTTGTTGTTCGAAAGTGGCCTCGGGATCGTTCAAATCCCCCCAAGGGTCTCCCCTTTGACTGAAATCTTAAAATTTTGGAAAGTTGTAAGATCTTGGTTTCATCCCATATAAGGACCAAGAGGGTTTTGATATTTTAGTTTTCTGATATTGTAACCAATAATAATAAAAGGAAATCTTTTTTGAGTAGGCTCTTTCGAGCCCGCTCCCCATCCCCCCAGCGGGGATTCGCATCCGTTTCACTTATTTTTGAATTTTTCCCTTTTTTCTGTTCCAATTTAGTATTGACATGCAGGATTGTATACTTTGATTATATTTTGTATTATTCCATATTTTCAATTGAAAAGTAATCATACTACTTACCTCACGACTTCCCGATTGACCCGCAAGGGGAAAGAGATGCGTGGTAGGACTAATTAGAAAATCGGCGTTGCGTATATCTGATTCATTTTTTCATTTATTGTTTTGATAATCATAATAAAATCAACCCCTCCTTCATTCCCTGATTGAGTTCCACTTGGACCAAAAGAGTTTCTTGGAGGATTTTCTTTTTAATAAGAACACCTCTTTTAAAATTTACTAAAAATAACGAAGACTCAAATGTGTATTGTCTGTACTTGGATACAGTTCGTCCAATCAGTCAAGTTGCATCAAAAGCACTTGAGTGACTAGATTAATTAGTCCTCACCTCCCAAATTAACAAACCATCAGGCGAAAATCCAACGCCTCGAACAAACTGTAAGCGGTGGAAAAATACCCAAAGGAGTGGGAACAACTGGAAAGTGACCTCGAGGCATCGATCTCTGTCACACCCTGACGGGTGCGTTATGAACAATAGTCTCCAAGACTCCATTCTAGCCCACAAACACCTTGCGGGTAGCCGTGAAAGTTCACTTTTGGACATACTCCAAGTACCCCTCTGGGATATCTGGAGTCCCCTTTTCACCTAATTTAATTCATTCACATTCGACATTAATTTAAAATCTACCAAGAGACATTTGCAAAACATTCATTCAAGCGCATGTAAGCACATTATTTTCTCTGTTGACTCCATTTAAGGCACTGGTCATTTATTTGATTATTTCTTTTCAATTATATATATATATATATTGAGTGTCATTACTGTGCTTATTTGCTTTAAATCTTGCATCTTGTTATCTTTTGTTTCCACTAGTTAATATCAAAACTCCTAAACAACTTAATCAATATAACACCATCACACTAAGTAATTAGCCTTAGTAATTTAATAGGGTCTACCCCCCTTGGCTTCGTTAGGAGTTAGCCTGAATGGAGGAGTCAAGAACAAGGTGACAACCTTGACTTGAGACTTGCCCCCAAGGACACACCGAGTGGCTTGAAGATTTCTACCACGCAACCCAGGTGTGTGAAAGGCAGCAACAAGTTCTAGAGGTTAAAGAGTGCACACCTTAGTGTTAAATGATTATATGGGTTAGGTGTTATGTTATTACAAGCATTGTATGTTTGGGATTATGGATTGCATGCTACGGGTTAGTGGATATTGTTTCTATAAGGAGTTATATAGGATAGGAGGTTATAAGGGTTAAAGGTTAGTTGTTATGAAATTTATAGGCGCTAATCATCATATTTGTTATACTTGATGAGGATATAATGGTTATAGGAATTGTGAGGTAGGTCACAAAGGATATAAGAGTTAGGAGAAATGGACTAGGGATTATATGGATGAGGGTATAGATATTAGGTTTGATAAGATAAAGGGTTATACTTACTAGAATGAATATGATATATAAGTTAGGGGTTAAATTTAGGAGTTATAGGAATTAGAAGTTATATGGATTAGATGTTAGGAAGCGGAGGATACATGGGTACTGCTTATAGGATTTAAGGAATAAGGGATATGTGAGTTTGGTGATAGTTGTTATCACAAGGTTTAAAAATTATAGGGATTATAAGGTTAGAAGTTATTTAGGTTATACAAGATAGAAATTGGAGGTTTATGGGTTATGTGTGTGTGTGTGTGTGTGTGTGTGTAAGGGAGGGTTTAGTGGTTCGTAGATAAGGGAGTTGGGGGATAATAGTAAAAGTGATTAGGAGTGATAGAGATGATAGAAATTAGGAGTGATATGGTTATATGGTGTCCAAATGTAGATTTCAATATTCTATTAAGACCTTTAAGAATGAAGTTATTTGTGACATACAACTTCTATATATTTATGATGTGATACATGATAAGCCATTTATGTGGGAGAACCATGATATATATGACTGTACATGACAATTGTAAATGTTATATTCAATATTGAAGAGAATTTCTACTAGTGCCAAAGATAATTTTGAAGCCTAAGATTTCTCAGATACCTAACCAGGAATATCACAAACACATTATTCAATCCATAAGTTTGTACATATCATGACACATCAATGAGTTGAGAACGAAACTTTGATGCAAACCTAATGATCCCCCATCATACAATTCATGCAGCAAAAAGAACGTGATATACACTTTCGGAGGATTATGTAGACATTTTCAAGGAATTTACAAGGGTACATCCACAATGTCAAGTTTAAGTACATTTCATTGTTCTATGATGGGACTCTAAATGACCCCATCATAAAGTACTTGTGACATTGTTTTAACACATTCACCAATGATCAGAGTCCATTTTTGGTATAATCAAATATTTTAAGGTATGTATGCTCTATTACAACTTTGTTTGACTTGTATGATTATTTTGTGATCATCTTGGAAAGATATTTTGTGGCTACAAGTGCCCACCTATGTATATCCTTAAGTTCAGGAAAGAGTAATCATCTTCATCTTCACCATTGAATTAAAGATGGGTTGGAATTATTTTAATCAGATATTTTATTAAGTTTATAATTGTATAAAAGTTACTATGTTATGAAGTAGGAATAGTAACTTGTTATCCTTAACAAAAGGAACTAGTATGAAGATTATTTTTGAAACATTATTATTTTTCATATTTTGTAATATTATACCTTCATCCCATTCATTTTTAATGACAAAGTGAAGGAAGGAAACACATTTGATTTTTCAAGCATATGGGTGCTTTTTGTGTGCTTATCTTGAAAATTGACTATGGTGGAATGTCAGTTTGCAAGTGCCCCATTTTGATGTTGATGAAATTGTCATTGATGTCGACATGGACCTATAGTGGCCCCACGGGTTTTCATTGATGCCAACAAGTTCCACTTGCAGTGCCTTGGATCCCTTACAGAGTGGGTTTGTACCTTGAAGCATCTTGTACCCAGTTGACAAGGTCCTTGTACCCACAAGACTGAATCTTGATGCCACCAACTTGTTGAAGATGTTGAAGACCTTGATGATGGTGTTGAATACCCTATAGATGGTCTTGAAGCCCTGGTAGACGATGAAGACACCCTATATGGGTTGGAGAAGCATTAATGACCCATTCTGTGGACATTCATTCTTTGGTGGTGTCATAGTACCCCAGAAAAAGACCCATCTACCCCACATGTGATTTCATGATGGATATTGACCCTTGAGGGTCTCCTGGTGTGGTTGAGGTGGTTGAAGAAGCCTAAGAAGCCCTGAAGAAGTCCTTGGACCCACTCTGAGTGATTTGATGACCTTACAACCCTTGTTGGGGTCATGGAGCTCTTATATGATGTTGGTGACCAGGGATGATTTCAAGGAGCCATACTAATTTAAAAGTGTATAAATGTTGGCGAATATTACCAATTCTTAAAACGCCAACTATAAAATGATTGGCAATATTTTTCAAAAAATATTTTAATTTTCAAGGATTTTATATCATTTATATAATAATTTGGCGATTTTTAGGGTGAAATTTTTTTACCCCGTCAAAATTGGGCAAAACAGGGCTTCATAAAATGCAAAATGGAAAATCTTTTTTGGGAGAAAAACATGGAAAAATAGCCCACTGGGCTAAAATTCGCCCCTAAAATTATCCCTGTTGGTGACCTTGTATGGTTCTTGACAAGATATGGAACCCATGAATTGTATTTGGCTTGATAAAGAAGGCCTCGATGATTCCTTTTGACCCACACACTAGATGGTTTAATTGTCTTGAAGAAATGAAGATGATGTGGGCATTTGGGTCTTTGAACCCTTGGGGATGTTCCTAGGGAAAAAGGAAGATGAAGGAACCCACACACATATGATGGTGATTGGGCACTTGGACACCTATTTCACCCTTGGTGTTGATGATATGATGCACATTCCTACAAATTTTAATTATGTGGTAAAATACATACAACATATGCATACCTTGAAAGTAGTCATTACGCAGTGGAAAATTGCAGGTAAGAAGGAGATGCGTTGGGGAATTTGAAACTCTCAACGTTTCAATCCCTACAGTGGGATAATCATCGAGAGACAAATTAAGGCTTCATTTGTCTCCTGGTGATGATCCTAGAGAAGGGATCGAAACGTCGAGAGTTTCAAATTCCCCAATGCAACTCCTTCTTACCTGCATACCCATACCTTTTTTGGTGACCTATGTGGATTGTGGAAAAACATGGAGCATAGATGTTGACCATTGAAATGATAAGACAAAGTGGGCAGTTAATAAAATAAATAAATGAAATTTATTTTCAAATTAAAACATAAAATAAACTTATCTTGGTCACCCTACAAGTCGGCCTCAAATAAAAAAATTAATTATGACAGGTCGACCCAGTGGAAAACTAGTATAAATACCCTATATAAAATTTATTTTTTACACAATTTTGGATACAGTCATGGAGTATTGACTAAGGAAAAATCGTAGAGTTCAACAGAGAATCTTTTTTTTAAAATCTGATGTGATATTCTTTTGGGATGAGTTTTATTTGTCTTTTGGGTGGACTAAAGGAATTTTGTGATAGATCTGGATTGTAGAGAAGGAGTAGCAGACTAGAGACATTTTTTTGATACTTTTTTCTTCTTAACAGATTTTGAAATTTGCTGACAGCAGCAATAACACAAGAAGCTTTGAATTCAGATGAGTCTCGAACTTCTTCTTGCTGCTGGTTGGACAGTCCCTCAAACACATAATAGCCCCGAAATTCCTCAAGGAGGGTGACTGGTACAAAATATTTTAAAGTTTGACAGTGTTTTTAAATGCTATGACAACCTATGTTGGAATATTGAAGGATCATAGTCCACAATGCTTGAAGGAAGGTTGTCCAAGTTTCATTATGATAGTATGAAACCTCTTGATGCTATGACAGTCAAGTGGTGACAATCCTAATCTTGAAAAGTTGATAGTCTCATATCTCAGGGATGCAAAGTAAACCAAGTCAGTAATTCACACACTATACACATTGTGATGTTGTGCATGCTTAGTTATAAGGTATACTACACTGTAATGGTGACACAATTGCTAGGCAATGTTTACACTACACAGTGATGAATATACAATGATTTGGTGTGATATGTTTTGACTCCTAAGATATGCTTAACATACAATAATACAAAGTGCTAGTTACATTTGATGATGCTTACACATATGCTCAGATATATGTTGAACTTGATATGATCAGTGATATGCTTAGCATGCTCAGTGATATGTTTAGTGGATAATCGGTACACAACCTAGATCTATTGAATGGACAAGCAAGGTATGAAGATGATGATGAACCTTTATATGATACTAACCCTAGCTACTATGATGTACAATGTCATGAAGCAATGGTGCATAGAGTGGTAAATAATGAAGTGGTAAAGAATACATTTATGATGACGATGATATAATATGATTGATGATGGAATGTACATTCCTTATGCACCTTGATGCAAACCCTACACGATGATGATGTATACTTGCAAAGGATGATGATATGATGTTTGGCATGCACTGAAAGTTGATATACAGTCACAAGCTTTTTATCCAAATTTTTGGCATGTACTTGTCAAGACCTTGATGTTCCAGACCTTGCCTTGACAATGATGATGGTGACAGTCTTCAGAAGTGTCATCTAGAGTTGCAGCAGCAAGCATAGAATGAACAGAAGATGAAGTATTGATTAAAGGTTGATTAGAAGCAGTGATGAGCAGAAGAGTGTTGCAGCAGTAGTGATGTTTAATATAACAGTGATGACATGGAAAGAAAGCTGATGTGGCAGTGAGCGCACTTGATAGTGATATGTGTGTGTAATGAGTATGTTGAGACAGTGCGCTATAATTGTAAAAGCAAGCTTGTCTTTCTTTTGAGGTTAGGTTACCTCAAACCCTTCTTAGCAGGGTCTAAGAAAACCAAGCAGGGTCCTAGATGAAGAGTAGGTGCTATTTGTATCAATAGGTGCTGATTTTACCTCACGGTTGTAGCCGTTCCAAAACAAATACAAAAAGATTACAAAATCATATGGTGTTGTGTTCTCTTATGCTATGGTTCTTGTTATGACTCCATGATTCAGATGCTTATGATTTATAAATGATGAAGTGGAAAATGTTTATGAAATGATTATGTAAATGGTAGAATAATGCATTGATGAATTAGTTGTTGATTGAAAAAATTGAAAAAAAAGTAATAAAGACTGCACACACAGATTCACCCTCCCCTCTCTCTGTTTGCTTGGTGCATCTAACATTTGATACAAGATAAGCTAACCTTTCCTCTTGAGTGTTGAATTATTATTTTTTCTTTTCATTTTTAGTAGAGAGAAACTGATTTCTTATTTGAGTATGGCTTATGGATAGAAGAAATTGTGAAAATTTATTTTTTAAATAGAATATTCTTTATATGGAGTAGTGAGTAGTTTTTCAATAGAGATATATTCTATATGCAATATTGAGTTCCAAGAAAATTTGCATGCATACAAACTCAGATGGACAAGTTTATAGGGAATATAGCAAATAAATTAAGTGCAAAAATTTAACTTGAGGAGCCCACCCAATATTTTGGTGCCATTATTAGTAGCACATGCCTCACACTTTTAATGAAATAGTTCAAGGACTATAACACAATGGGGTGGTTTCTATTTTTGAATAAGAGGAAATACTTGATTTCACAAGGTATTTGGACTCCCTGTAAAGACAAAAAAAATGTTGACTTTGTTGGGAAAGGGAAGATAATCCATGCACTATTTATTTTTTTTAAGAAAAAACCATGAGTACATTAAATATACAGTACTTTTTTAGTTAGAAATCTTAAGTTGTGGGTATGATCATGTGAAGCATGGACAAGGATGGAAAACACTTGAATGAATCCCCATAAACATTAAAAATGTCTCATTTTATGGGGTGGTTTATAAATTCTATAGATACGTAATTAAGACATGGAAGGAGATCAACAATCCCTTTTGGAGAAAGACTACAAATTTGAAATTAACTGACATAGAAGATGTTTTAAGGATTTAATAATGGAGGATTAAAAATCATAATATTACTTGGAGAATATCAAGTGTGTGCTTAAAAAATATGCACACCTTATGAATAACAATCAAGTTATAAAAACAACCTTTGTTTCTCACATTTAAGATAAATTTTACACGTGGATATATGTCATGTTTGAAAAGTATGTGTTTACAAGTTATCTAGATGAAAACAAGGAACTCTTCATGCATTATTAAAATGTGCACGCATGTAGGGATGGAATAATCTAAACAACCATTTAAGAGAACAATTGACAAAAGAGTTAGTAGTCGTAGGAACCTTAGGAAATGTGGTAAGGACTGAATTGAGTAACCTATTAGAAGACATGAAGGAGGAAATATTGTGTGTTGGAATCTCAAGTAACAATATTAAATATGAATGAAAAATAAGGTTGTTGAATACCCTTTATTCTATGTATTGGAATAAGCACGCTAACAAACATTTCACCATCAACATTTTTCATTGCTTATAATATATATCATGCTAGAAAGGACTTTCAAGGAAATTTGTACTTGAGAGTAACAATGGAAGGTGGAAATTGAACATTTGTAGAATTTTTCCTTGTGAAAATGAAATAGAGAATATCAAAGTATAATGTACAAAGAAAAATTCCTCCAGGTATGTTTTGATTCCATCCTAGGACTAATTATCCATTTCATAATCAAAATATCTTAGTTTTTCCTTCTTATGGAGGATACCCTTATGTGGAAAAACCTAAAGGCCCATGTGTCGCACATGTGTTCAAGGTCCTTGTACTTCCATATTTTTAGCATGCTCATAGGATTCCCATTCCTTTAAACATCATTGCTTATAGTTGTATTTAAGTACAATCTAACCTATCCATATTGCCTCTTTGGCTGTCTAACATGAAGATACAAGTCCAACAAGAAATATAAATCCATTAATATGTTCCTACAAGTGGAAATTAGAGAACAAAGGTGGATTTTTCTATCTAATATGTAAGTCATCAATACATTTGTGTAAAAATTAACATTTATACCATATTTAAATAACATAAAAGTTAAGTTTTATTATAAAAAAAAATCCTTAAATGATGCTTAAGCAAAGTCACTTTAGTATAATGTTTATTTGTGTACACAAGGGTGTGTACATGAGAAATTGGCATTGCTTAAGCGATGTCTCAAATGTTGATTAAGCAACATGTGCGAATAATGTTAGTTACATGATGTTTGTTGGGGGAAAAGAAGAAGAATAATTCACATTGAATTTTGGTGCTAAAAAGGTTTTCTTCAAACAAAAGTTGGTACAAACATCAAATTTCAACCCCAAATGTAGTAGTGAATGGTGGATTTTATTTTTTTAAAGCATTATCCAAGGTTTTAGGTTGCATCTATAGTCAAAGGATTATTAGATAAGGGAATTTATATTTCATTAGATTAGATTATCAAATCAACATGGTGTTTCTCTGCTACTCATGAGAATCAATAGAACAAACATAGTCACCCTATAATCATAGACCTTGCTTCATTTTAAATGGGCATCCATAGCCCCATTAGATATATCTACATTTTCCCATGATAGACTAAACTTATTGTCCCAATACTATTAAATATTTCTTAATAATTTATGGATGGGAGAAGAAACAACTTTTTTGCAAGTGGTCGGAGATGATGCCTATTTTTGAGAATCAATTGGTTAATTCTAATTAATAAAGATATCCCCTAACAAATATTTTAGCCTTGGATGTCTAGTTGGCCACCTTCCATGGGGTTAACGAATGTATTAAAGTGAGTGCATGGAACCTCTTGAATAATTAGCTTATTACCAACAACGTAAGTTTTGAATTTTCAAGGAACTAGACACTTGGAAGACCTTAAGTTACAACACTAAATAAGGCACTTTAATCCACATGCAAAATTTATATGTACTTTGCTCCTCTAAATATTAACAAAACAACACTTTGTAAAGATTACAAGGACTTATTAGATGCACTGTAATCTTTTGAACCAAGATAAACAAAAAAAATGTAATCTTCAATTCATAAATCACTTTCCCCAAAACCATAACTTTAAATTTGAATTTTTTTTTAAATTAAAACAAATAATGAAAATATGTATCTATGAAAACAATGAGACTAGGACCTACAAAAAATCAAAGTATGCTAAAGCTATAAATTGAAAGAAATTCAAATTCAAACCTAGAAGCTAAAATTTAACTACAATGGAGACAAACAAAATAAAGTAGTGTTTCGAGAGTTGTCGATTGACAAGAAGGAGATCCAACTCCCCCTCTATATTTTGCAATTTATATGTGCAGAGGTTAATTCTTTTCAGCCACTTGAAAATCACCTATCCATAGTTGTTGAAATTCCATATGTTTCCCTTTAAGGTCATTCAATTCGTTCCATTTCAAAACAAGATTTCCCACTTGGAAGTCTTTGTCTCATAATGCATGCTTTTCAAACCAATGTTTAACAATTTGTTGATGAGCAACAAATTTATGCTTGGCATTTTCTCCTTCTTCCTCTAATCGCAAAAGAGTATCAATTCAATTTTCAAGGATTGAGGAAATATACCCTCAATATCACATGACCAGTAACCTATGCACACTATTAAGGCCATGGGGTATTCCATAATCCACCATAACCACTCTTATTTTTTCACTCTGATACCATATATGACCTAAATGCACTGATATAATAAACTAATTACATAATGCATGAATGTTAATGTAGTGATATGAAAGCATAATTTAACGATGCATTCAATTACGAACCCTTATTTATAGTTATGTATTTATAAATTCATTAGAAATTAAACAAACTAGAAAATAAATTAATCCATCAATAGGAATAATAATAATTATGCATAATTACAAACAATTCAAGAACACTTATATTTGTAAAATATTCACCAATTTTCTACAAAAGAAGAACATTCCACCCAATAATAGGCTCTATGTTCTACCTTTTCTCCTTGTAACAGAAGCCATCCTTGAGATGAGGTTATGAGTCCACCAGGAAGAAATTTCAATAGTTAGGATCTAATTCCTCTCAAACAAACAATTTCCTATAATTATTAGTTTAATTTACACTACGTCAATTCCAACCTACCAACCCTATTTTCACATAGCATGTACAACCCAAGGAATAGAATCCCCTTCTCTACTAAAAAGTAACTTGAACTATCTTACTTCCCTCTGGGACTCTATCATAGGTAGTCTAGGAAATGTCTATGGGATTCTAGGGATTATGAGTTGTAAGTATTGTTTGACCATGGAAATATATAACTCATTAATCGAGGGTAGGTGATGAAGTACAAATCATTCACATCTATATTTACTTCCTAGGGACCCCACCAACACATACAATCATGATCATTTCATAATCATCAATCAATTTGACATAATATAATCTTAATCATTCACACTAAGACCTATTATGTCATATCTTGATAGCTCTACTTTGTGTGAATAGATATGATATTATAATATAGATGAATCAATATAATCTCACCCATTTACATTATTGCTATAATATTGTAGTCTAATTAATTTATTTAGCATGAATGATCCGGATATAGAACTCACCTTCATGATAAGATAGAGGTCATCAGTGGTGTTTCCCCTTGGAACTTGAAGGTTATACAATTCCTAAAGTATTTCTCTTAGTTTATTCACATTTACTAGCATACTATTCTTCTTAGGAAATTTAATTCCCTTGAAAACATAGGATTTTCTCTCAAGTAGGTTTACCTTAACGGGGAATTAAGCAAAAGCTAGGTTTTTTTAGCCATGGCCAAATCTACTCGTAAATACTTTTTGAATGACTTGATGAAGTGAGTTATTTGATTTCCAATCTTTCAATGTGTTTCTAATGTTGCACGTTCCTTGTCATGCCTATGGTATGAAAATATATTAATATTTATTTGATTGAAAGGCCTACTCTCCTAATATTGTATTGGGTGTGTGTTTCACATACTACTTATCTCTCCTCAGTTTATACTACCCATATTTTTATGATTTCCTAGGCTTATTTTGGGTGTCAAGCTTCCTTGAAACTCCTACTTTGGGCATGGAATTTATTTTTTCTTTTTCTTTTTCATTGTATAGGGAGACATATCCAACTTGTATAGAAACTGTATTAGAGTTTTGAGTTATGAAGCATGTTATATGGATTGTGCAATAAAATTTTACATGCCTTTTTGAGACGATACATATTAGGAAAATTGAGGTTAGTAATGTTACATTATCTTGTACTTTTAGAAAATTTGTAGTTTACATATGTCTATTGTAATTTTATATTGTGCATCCTTTCTTGGGCATTTGTGTAGAGGCCTTTGCACTATGATCTGGATCAATATCTAACACTCCACTATTTAACTTAGCCATTGGGAATTAGTTTGCATCACTTTACTTCTACATAGTTGGAAAATTCCATTTTCATTGTCTTCTATATTTGTAGCTTATAGTGTGTGGAATTGTCCATATTCCTAGAGATCGAGGACTTGACAGTGACATTGATAATACATCTAGTCATGATTTATTTTACTAACATTTAAGAAATGTTAACATGTGTATAAAGAGTGTCAAAGTTCTTGAAGGAACAAAATAAAAGTAAAAAACATTTTCTAAGATGTCTACATGTAGGAGACATTACAAAGTATGTTGTAATGGGGTTAAATATTAGGAAGGAGCATATGCTATACTACATGAATTGTAGTCCCCCATGGAACTACTACTGAATGCAACCACTTGCGACAAGCTCAGTCATCAAGAAGTTAAAAACTTGAGAGTTAAGAATAAGAATAAGAAACGTGTTATGGTATTCTAGTGTTGAACTATTACGGTTTGGATGGTAGGGTTCCCTGTTGTAAAGGAAAGTTTCCTATGGCTAGGGTTTAAAAGGCCATCAACATACTGGGGTTGAAAGGTGGATGCAAATGGTTCTGCAAGTAAATACAAGCAAGTTTCATAGATTAGAATGGTTCATACCTTAGCCAAACGAAGGTTGATCCAAGCTTCCCTTCAATCCTCTTTTTGCTCTTCTTGCTCCTCTTGCTCCAAGAGACCTGCAAAACGAATTATAACTTCCTCAAACCAAATAAACTATATGAAAGGAGATTATATTCAATGAAACATGAAAACATAATTTGATAAATAACATCATATAATCGGAATCAGAGATTCAACCACACATTGAACAATGATTTGGGAAGAAGAAGGACATCACATCTTTATTAATGTTGAAAACAAGTACAAATATATCTTCTCTTCAAGTTCGGCGCCTCACGAAACCTTGATCTGGTTCTGCTGCTTCTCTTCTCCAAGGAACTCAGCCTCCAAGCTCTGCAACACAAGGAGAATGCTTCTAGGGAAAAGGTGTGGGCAAAGAGAGCTCCAAATCCTCCAGCATAACAATGCAAAGATTCAAGTCTCCTCTCATGGACCTCCCTACCTCTATTTATATGCTTAAGGAAGAGTTAGGGGTGAAGACAAAGTAGTTACAACTGAAGGAGTCAGTTGCATAACTACCCAAACTACCTGAAATTCAAAAGACGTGTTTTTTGACATTTTCAAGAGGCGTACGTGGGTTGCAGAGACAACAGTCGCATACACGAGGAGGTATACACGGGTTTTAATGTAGAAATTCACGTATATAAGGCTTACGCGACTATTATATATAGCAACTCGTGTGCGTACGCGGGTTTGCCTTAAGAAAACTCGTGTACACATCAAAAATGTCATTTTTAGGGTATTTTTGGGCATTGTCAGACTTTGGTGTCTTCTAGAAAGTTTTAGCTAACTGAAATATCTTTCCAATGGCGTAGAGATGAGGTCAAATGGAGTTACAAAACGCAAGATATGGGTCCTCCAAGTTAGGTGTTTTTTCAGTGACTTTTCATGAAGTGTCATCATGGAAGTGTCGACATGCGACGAAAACATAGGAAAGTGGTCACAAGCAGAGATCTGTCATTTGAACTATAACAGATGCCCCATAATGTATGAGGTTAGAGGGGAAGACAATAGCTGAAATACATTATAAAGGAAACATATGAGTATGGAGAGAGCAGAGAATCCAAGATCAAAAGGCTCGAACAAAGGTACCTGAAAGAGAGATAAATGTCAGAAAAAACTGATTTCTAGGACATACAAGTCCATATACAAAACATCGCCATAAAGATACATGCGGATCCAACATATGTATAACTGATGAAACTATCATGGTCGCTCAATATGCAAAAAGGCGCCATATCAAATCTAAAGGAGTCATGGCCACAAATGAACAAGGTGGATCCATACTCAACAATCAATCATAGCCACAAAAAATACAAGGTGGATCTATGTCTCAGCAAAATTTCATATAAAATGTAACAAGGTCTTGCGCAGCTTGGGAAATAGGAAAAATGACGATGCTATTGTCGGCCCAAGGTCTTCAATCCAAACCACCCAAAAAGGTACGAATCCTAACCATGCGAATAAAGGAGTTGAAGTCAAACATGGAGGAAAATATTTGATTACCGGTCAATAATGAGAACCATTAACAAACGTGAGGGAGACCACCATTAATGAAAATGGTCCCCAAGGTACCTAGTACATTCTAACAAGTGTGAATACAAGGACTTGAAGTCGAACACTTGAAGAATCCATTGAGTAGGAGACATTAAGGTATTCCCACTACCCAATAGCGAGGGAAACTGTCATTGATGACTACAATCCCCAAGGTACTGTCATAAAACTCTAAATCTCATCCCCAGAGCAATATGTGTTGCAGTCGATAGGAAGAGATTCGTTGGAAGGAAGGAATTAAGGCATCCTTCATCATCCAACATGAGGTAAGTCAAAGAATAATTGGATCTGGAATTGGTACTGAATTTCATGACAAGGACCGTCGAAGACATGATGTAATGAACTGATACCAAGGAATGGTCGACACAAAAGGTCAAGGCAACTGCAGAATGGCCAACAAAGGTTTAATCCTTGAACAGTGAGCACGACACAAAAGTGACTTAGGCAACTTTTGACACAAAAAGGACCAACGAAACAAATATGCAATGTAGGAAACATTGACAGATTCCCCATATAATTGGAAAAGAGACCAATCGGAGGAGTAAGAAACTCTGAATCGGGATAAGGTCAAAATACTAGGACCCAACTATTGATAGACTCAAAGCTGGTGCTTTGTTCAAGGAAACAAGACTTGCTGCCATGATGTAAAAAAACATGTGAATGAACTTCCCTTCCCCTTTTTCTTGTAAATATTTAACGAGTCCAAGAAAGTAAACTCGGGACCATCTTCATTTTTGGCAAGCTCGAAGAAAAGACATAAGAATGCTTGATAAAGAACTTATTCATGGATTTTATGAGCCCGAACTAGTACATGCTCGATGATGTTTTCATAGTTTAGAGAGTCTAAAAACTCCAAAGAAGACTCCAGGGGGGTGCTTTTTCATACAATTTAGTCTCCTGAGGCCAAAAAAGTATAAAACATACCAAAGAAGAACTCTCTTAACTTCTGAAGAAGAAAAGGTGCACCTTTTTCGTACTTAGTCAGGAAGGTCTGAAAAAAGGTTAAATTACCACCTACCCAACGCTCCTTCAAAAGCAGCATATAGCTTGAGTTTTGCGAGTGTGAAGGAAGGCAATATCACTCAGAAAGATCCATTTGATTACGAGAAATGGAGCTTACAACAATAAACTTGATGCTTTGTTCTTTAGGGTTTAACGAGCGTGATAAAGACATAAAGTACACTCATAATCTTTTTCATGTTTAGGTCCAAAGCACAAAAAAGAGAAAACTAAGCTCATACTGGGGGTTCCTTTTCCGTAAATTTAGTCCCTCAGGTCCGAAAAAGTGATAAACCTATGCTTGAGAATACTCTTCTCAATCCTGAAGAAAAGAGAGTGTTCCTTTCTCGTATTATTCCACATGGTCTGAGAAAGCGATAACCTACCACCAATGTGGATGCCCATTCACATATTCTTAACGAGCCTGAATGGATAAGTTTACTTGACAGTCAAGTCTATTTTGAGGAGTCAAACCTGGGCCTAAAGAAACTCAATATCTTTCCCATGAAGTTTTAACGAGTTTGGAAAATTCAACTAGTGGCCCCCTTACTATTTTTAATGAGCTCGAAGGAGAGCAGAAAGAATGCTCTAAATGCGAGGAGACAAACTAGTTCCAAGCGCAAGGAACAAACCTATGCATAATGCAAGGAACATGAGCAAGATAAAGACACTCAGGGAACATCTCCTCAAGGTAAAGGGTGTCAAGTTGCAAAGGCAAAATGATACAAGGCTTAGCGATGATGAGAGCAAAGATGAGGGCTTATACAATGAGCTAAAAGCGTGGAAGCCGGCATCAGGCTCATACGTGCGATCATGGCACATGCAAATGCAGTTATAGCTTGAACAGCAAGACAAGGCCAGTAAACAGTTGTGAATCCAACTAAGAATCCTGTCTCCAAGAAACAACAACATCAGGATCATATTCAGAAGAAAAGATTTGATGTGGGTCACTTTGGTAGAAACACATGTGACTTTGCTATCTTCTACAAAAGGTAAAGTCAAGGCAGAATCGACTGAAGAATATTCTATAGCACTAAGGCTCGAGGGTTTATAATCAGTAAGATCAACCTCAGAAGGAGAGAAAAAATCAACAAGGGATATAGAGTCTGTAGGAACAAACTCAGTATCACAGGAGTTGAAAAATTCATAAGAAAAATCAAATTCATCAATATCACTGACTTACTGTTCAAAGAAAGAGTCAAAAGACTCAACAAGACCAACATAAGAAGAAAGGTCATGATTACTAGGCAAATCAGGGTTAGAATTAGGCACAACTGAACCAACATCCAATAGAAGATCATATTGTATCAAAGAATCTAGGAAGACTCCATCCGAAGGAAGGAGATCATCCTATATATGACACATGTCTAAACTTTCAAATGGATCAACATAGTGGAGAGCACGCTCCATAGTCTGTATAGGATGACTCACCTGTTCAAATGCTGGGACCAAGTCCCGAGAAGGTAAGCATGAAAACAGAGGATGCTTCTCAGTAGCAATTGAACGCAAAGGACAACAGGCCACATAGTTCACCTGTGGTAGGGTAGTGTCTATAGAAACATTGGGAATTGATAAAGGAAAGACCTGGTCTCTAGTTGGGTCAGGAGACGGATCAAGAAAATCAAACTGTTCAATAGTGAAAATTTATTCGCCATGATTAAAGTACATTAGATGAAATAATGTTGACATCACAGCTTGCATGGCATAGATATAATCATGTCCGAGGAGCATATTGAAGTCCAAGGGGTCTTCCATTACCATGAAGTCAACTAAGACGATCTTCCCACCCAAAGTAACAGGTGTTTGAGCAAGAATTCCCAAGGCTATACAAGTTCTTCTATCAAACGCCAGTAACTGACTAGCAGTCGACACAAGGTTGGGAGATCCCATGCCTTGCCAAGCACGAGCATACAAGATACTAATTGAGGCTCATTCATCAACAATACAACAAGCAATCATGTATTGTTCAAATTTGACCTTTATTTGGAAAGGTGCATCAGAAGGAAGGTGCGGCTCAACTAGGATATCCCAATCAAAGGAAGCAATCCAAGATCTTGATGGGGGTTGATACAAAGCAATTTTAGTGCCCCCCTGTTCAGTAAGTTCTGAATTGGCAGTGAAGAAAATGTGACTAGCAGACACTTCACTCTCCAAAGGAAGAGTGGGATTGATCGATACTGAAATCAATTCAATCGCTTCGTGAAATTCACTCTCCGAAGGGAGAGTGGGATTGACCAAAGATGACATTGGTTCAATCACATCAGGATCACTCTCCAAAAGAAGAGTGGGATCGACCAAATCTGAGATTGGTTCGACCACTTGATCAACCAAAGGTTGAGTAGGTTGTTGAGAAACTATAGGTTGTTTAGGAGAAGGAAATTCTTGAGTCTTGGACCACACTCTTCGCACCTCTGCAATAGCAGGGCACTGGTGAGTAAGATGATCTCCCTCACATAGCTTACAAGGGAACTTAAGTTTGCACTTCCAATGACCAGTTTTCTCAACGGTGTCAACATGACTAGCAGTGGCTGACTATTTTCTCTTAGCATGACCTACAGAGGCTGAGAGTTTTCTCTCAGCATGACCTATATAGGCTGAGAGTTTGCCCCCAGCATGAACACCAGAGGCTGGGTAACTAGGTCCAACCTGACTAAGAGAGGTTGGTTGTTGAAAAGATTCAGAATGTTCAAATATGGGATGACCTTGGAAACAAAATCTTCGCACCTTCGCAATGGAAGGGCATTTATAAGTAAGGTGGTCTCCCTCACAAAGATTACAAGGAAACTTGGGCTTGTGTTTTGAACAAGTATTCTTTTCAACAGTGTCAACATGACTCGCAGTGGCTAACTGATTGTCTTCAGGATGAACCACAGAGGCTGAGAGACTGCCCCTAGCATGACCTATAGAGGCTAAGAGACTGGGTCCAACATGACCTTCAGAGGTTGGATGGACACCACCAACATGAACAATAGAGGTTGAATGGTTAGGATCAACATGCTTTGCAGCAGTTGAGTGTGTGCCCCCAGCATGAACTTCAGAGGCTGGGTGGATAGATCCAACATGACTTGTAGAGGTTGGATGGGGAGGTTCAACTTGAACATCAGAGGTTAAATGGGTGCCTTCAGCATGAAATACAGAAGCTGAGAGATTGGATCCGACATAACTTGGAAAGGTTCGAAGGATCCTACCAGCATGAACACCAGAGGCTGGATGGTGAAGATCAACTTGACTTGCAGAGGTTGAGTGTTGAGATCCAACATGACCTGCAGAGGTTGGATAGGTGCCCCCAGCATGAACTTCAGAGGCTAGGTGGTGAAGTTCAACTTGACATGCAGAGGTTGAATGGGTGCCCCCTTTCTTATGTGCTTTCTTCCTATTCCTCCTTCTTTTACTCGTTTTAGACTGTCGGTTACTAGTATCAGTACTTTCACCACATGAGGTAGAAGGAGGAGGAGAATCAACTACAGGTGAAGGGGAAGAAGTGTTTTGATGCCCTTGATATAAGGAGCTTACTTGTGAAGCATCAGGGGCATTCAGGACAGTTGGAGTGGAAAACAACCACACCGGTAGCCCTAGGGTGAATCTAGGTAGATTCAAGGTGGCCATCAAAGGAACACCAACATTCCCTGTGAGAGGAATAGAACAAGGATTTCCCATCATGGGGATCTCTTGGTTGGTGTTCAAAGGGGTGTTATCCATAGTTTCAAACAAGGAGACAAAGTCCGAGGTTGAAAGGAAACCAAAATTACAAAGCACACACCTAAAGGCACACTAAGTATAGACAAACCACACAGCACTCACAAAAAAATTCCTAAAGCCAAACAGACAAACAGGTATAAGATATGCTTTCCATAAGAAAGCTGATAGACAATTACTTGGCATCCCTGTAGATGTTCTTAGGCACAAGTGGAGGAATCACCCACCGCCCTCCCACACCTTCTACCAGGGTTACCTTCCAAGCTCGTCGAAGGTTAACCAGAAATAGCCTTTTGGTGTACCTGTGTATGAACCATAGATGTCAAAGAGACTAAAGGCTACCTTAACTATATTGACAGTCTGGGGGGACAGTCGCAAGCCTGGGTCGTATGCATGGGTAGGGTAGCAAAGCCCAAAACCCTGTCTAAGACAAAATCCCCAGATGCGCAAAAACCTTGGTCTATGCTTTGACAAGGAATCAGAGGGTTATCTCCTCAGTCTAAGCCTCCACACGGCCTTGTGCTTAACTCCTATTTGAGAGTAACTTCCCAGATACAATCAACATACAAAAGGATTTACCTAGTGATTGGCCAACTACATCTAAAATTTAAATACTTGTGGAGAGTTAAAACTCCCTAATCCACAAGTCTAGCCTGAGCTAGTTGGTGTATGACCCTATAAAATAAAACTTACTAATAATTTTTAAATTATATCGTTTATTTTAAGGGCTGTTTTTAATCAGAGGGTAAATGGTGTGAAACTTATGTGATGTTTTGACTCAAAGTTGAAACAAAATGACTAAACAAAGAGAAATGAAATGCAAAAAGAAAAAAACTATTCTCTTCTTCTTTTTCAAATAGAAACTTGAAAGCCACAAAAGAACAAATTCTTTTTATTTTTTTCAAAAACAATGATATGCCATGCAATCTAGACTAAAAAACTAATCTACATGCATATAAAGAAAATATGTGTTTTTTATTTTTCTTTTATAAATGCAAAAGAAACAATGGCCTATCAACTATTGCAAGAAAGTACTGTAAGCAAGGAAAATAGACAACTACTCTACACCCCACAAACAAACCCTAGGTTTCCCTAAAGTTGGATATCAACCTCTCTTGAAAGGAAGGCTTACAAAGGTAAACAAGCCAACAACTTTGGAATGAAGAGACTGAGCAATAAGACTGACATAAACAAAAGTCAAGAAGTCCCAAGTATCAATCTAAACCTACAAACAGAGGTTGCTCAGTACCTTGTCCAACAAGGTCAAGCCAAAGAAGGAGGTGGGGGGAAAGCAACAAAAACAAGTATATGCTCTTTTTATTTTTCTTTTATAAATACAAAAGAAAAACTACCTACAAAAAAAAGTATGCAGATAACAAGAAAAAAGAAAAAGGAACTCTGCTATACAACCACCAAACAAACTCTATAATGAACTAAAGTTAGCATAAACCCTACTTGGAAGGAAGGCTTGCATAAAAAACAAGTCAACTATTTTGGCATGGTGAAGTTAACCAACAGAAGAAGAAGGAAACCAACACCAACAAGCTTCTGAACTCAAACAAAGATCACTGACATAGGCTGACCAGAAACATAAACCAAAAAATCATGCCAAGAAAAGGAGGTGGGGGAAAAGAGCAAAGAGAAAACCCTAATGCTATAAAAAAGGCTTACCACATAGATAAAGAATAACCAAAAGGGATGACATTAACTCCCTGGAGTCATGCTGTCACATACCCCAATTTTGTAAAATAATGTTAATTGTTTTTAATTTGATTTCTTAAGACATTATGTTAAATTTAATGCTAAGTAGGAACTGATGACTCAGCAGAGTCAAAAGAAGTGGAATGTAATTTTGAATATTTTATTTTTAATAAATAAAAGTGGAGACAACAGCTTGGGAGAGCTGTTAATAAGAGTGTTACTGGTCAAACTGGTGGAAGGAACTAGGTGGAAAGCAAAAGACAAGTGGCAGCATCCTCAAACACTTCCTATGTTGCAGGTGGCAACTTCCCTATATTTGGGGTCACGATCCCCCAAGAAAGTGGGATCAGAGCAGGTGGCTCAATAAATGACAACTAACCCAAAAATACCTAGGCAATCCTTTAAAAGTACCCAATGTAGAGAGCTAAGGCTGCTCATATATTTTCTAGGAGAAGAATCATTCAGGAGGAATGCACTTCAAGGAATTCATTGGGGAAAAGGGAAAACTGTAAGGAAGGTGTTTTGAGAGATAATCTGCAGTAACTTGGTCTGATACAGCTTGCTAGCTGAGAGAATTTATTGATAAGTTCAGGATTGGTATTAAGTTTTAAGACTGGTACTTGATTATTGCTACACCTAGTTCTGACCAGGGAGACCAGAGCAAGCTCAGGGGTCCTGAGGAGTCGCTGTTTGAGCGCTCTCTAGGAGTTGGTAGGGAGGAACGACCTCCCATTGCTGTTGTCGTCCAAGCTCTCAGAACAGGTTCTGTTATTATTTAATTTCTTTGTTATTATCTATGTATGATTGAATGAGGTATTTGCAGTTTATGATGTAGAAATTTAGAGGGTAGGATAACTCAGTATGTTTAGTAATGAAATTATGCTTAATGAGAATCAAACCCTACCTGTGTTTTTCCTCATCTGGAGTGATCCAGATCGTACTCCAGCACAGGTGGTGAAATTATATAAATAAATATAGTATGATGAAAGTGTAGAATAAAATGTTAGTTGAATTATAGAATATTTCCTTTTATTTTGTTATCAGAAGAAATATCTTTTGTACCAGGAGTAGTGTTAAACCTGTACTGAGACTGTCAGTTTATTAGAAACAAACAAAGAAGCTATATTATTTTATTGATAGTAGCATGTGTGGGTAATAAAACAGTTCTTGATACAGTATTTACCTTCAGTAATCTTATTGCTTACTCGAATTCAAAGAAAAGAGTATAATAGTTAAACTAGAGTAGGGTTAAGCTAAATAAAAATGCTTTACAAACTTTACAGTTTACTTCTTTCCAGTTTAGGCTAATTAACTACTGCATGTATAATAATCAAATGGAAAGAAAGAACAGTTAGAATCTTGATTTACTTCTACAAATAATCTAGTTAGTATCAGAATTTACTTATGGATAGTAATGTAAGTTATTCATTTATTCTGTTCTATCTAGCTAAGGATAAACAAAAATCTACAACTACCAACCTATACTTTTTAAGATGTCAACAAATGCAGAACATAGTCCGTTCTTATTCTTTTATTTTTATAAATATTAACATTGTAACATGAACAAGACAATATAGAATACAGAGAGTACTTCTATAAATTATTTTAGTACAGTGAGTTAAAGAACACAATAATAAAATACTATCTTATTCTATGATTATAAATAAACAAAGAACAAAGCTAATAAATATATAATTATAAGAACAGTAATAATATGTAGATAAAGTAATGTTTTTATCCCATCATAGTAAGCAGTAAACAGAATATAATTTCTGTACTTAAAAGCTGTATCTGACAGATATATAAGTACTTCAGTAAAAGCATGGAGTTCTTATACTCCGAAGGATAAAAATTATATAACAACATTTACAAATTCTATGATAATAAAGTAAGTTATTATCAAAACAATGTACAGAAACCCTAGCAAGTAAATTTAAATAATATTAAAGGGTAAAAATCTAGTCCATTAACACACAGAAAATAACTAACAGAGTAATATCATGAAGTATCATGCTCGACCTACTGAGCTTAACTAATCACTACTCATTATAAATAACAATCAAACAATTTAGAGTAGTACATTATAAACAAAAGATAATTTAAGAAGCTGTAAATATTTTTATTTATATTGCTGAATTAGGGTAAAAACCCTACTACTTTAAAATATACAGTAGAGATATAACAAAGAGTCTGAAGACCTTCCAAAGCCCTCGGCTTCTACAAGTATTCAGGAGCATGGCATAAACATCCTTCCTTTCGTTATACATTTTAAACAGTAACTAAACAAAACCAAAAAAAAAATACAGTCTCGGCCTAAGCCGGAGGCCCCGTATCAGGTGAAGGGTTTAACTTCTTTAAAAAAACAGTGAACGGGTCAACCCATTGGAACCAAAACCGCAAGGGTTGCAGGCCACGAAGACCAACCCACAACTGTCCCATAAGGGACCAAACAAGGAGGGTTTGCCATGGATATCCAGGGCTTACCGTAAACCAACAAGTTGCCGCAGTCTCATACCAGCTACGCAGAGAGAGAGATAGGTTCGAACCTGCGAATCATCACACATTTGACTGTTATTATCTTGTATGGAATTCAAAATTATTAAATAATAAACAACTATGTGATGAGAATCAAAAACTTTAAATGGTATTCCTTACCTCAAAGCTTCACCGATTTGTAACCACCTGTTAGGAGAAGCACTACCACCAGCACGAGGAGGAGAAGGCTTTTCATCAGCTGCAAGGAAGACGGTGTTACTACCAGCATCGACTAATGACAGCAGAGAATTTTAGTCACCGGCCCGACAAGGTATAAACCCTAGAGCCGTAATGTTCTTAACCCAAAACAAAACACAGTGCACTGCGAAACCTATGCTACAACACTCTGAAATGAAGAATCACACTCTTAGTGCCAAGCCAAAGAAGAAGGGGACTGTTTACAGTCGAAGGGTTCGGGTTCGAGCTAGCTACGATAGAGAAACCCTGAAGGACGAACCGCTGATATATGTCCAAAAAACAACACTTTGGTACATCACTCCTCTACTCTGCAATTGGGACGAGCTCACGAAGAATAAAACAAGCAGGAAGACTACTAACAACAAGCGTATGTAACTGTGCAGACGAGAACATCGCAGCAGAGTGGCAGGAGGCCGAAGGCGACGGAGCTAATGACAAACTAGGGTTCGGTGCAGTGATTTTAACTGTGCAACGCTTGGCCAAAACGATGCCACGTTAGTCAACAAATAAATTGCATCGCTGTGGGTATAAGTCTATAGTCCCAGCAATCATTCTCTCATGAGCATTCTTCCAATCATTTGATAATCGAAGGATCAATTTTAAACCTTGCATCAATGTCAAACCATTACATACGCTGCATGGGAAACGTAAGATTTTGTTATTATTAAACACCTTACCATATCAATCATTAAGGTCGTGTGAGATTTTATGACCCCTTACTTTATAAAGTATGGTATTCATAAAACGTAAGTCGAGTTTAGCCTTGTATACATTATGGCATGGTCCTTTACATAACCCTTTTCTCTATGCTATGCAAACAGTTTTCCATCAAACAATTATATCATGGTAGTAATAGATTCTTGTAAGTATGTTATATAAAGAAACTAATAACATTTATTTTTCTTGGTAAGAACTTTACTCACAAGCAGGTATTCATTCCACCAAGTAATTATAACATAATCAAAGGTAGAATAAGTACTTAACCTAGTATGTTATGCATGTAAAAGAGATAAAAGAGGCATTATAGTAAAAGATTATAGAACTTAGATTCAAGGGAAAACCTTAGACTCTTCATGGGTGAGGTCCATCCTATGACCCCTTTGTTTAATAAACATAGCATTTATTTACTAAACCAACTTTAACTTTATTCAAGGTTAGACTAATTGTTATAAAAGAAATTTATGTAATCATTCTATGGTAAATATCTTTCTTACTAGTATTAGTCTTATTATCTTTGTATGATTTATTATTGAACTAGTAAGGTATGCTTTCAAGCATGATAAGGCTCAAAATGCTTAATGGCTTAACCTTGAAATTATAATGATATATATATGTTACTTTCCAAGCAATTTAGTACAGAGGAATTTAACCCTCCAACACTAGTATAATTCAAATGATTGTAGTATGCAATAAGGATATAACCCCTTTAAAATTTCAAAGTAATGAAAGTAGGATTCGGGTATATAAACTATTTACCAATATACACTACGTTCATATCAAGCAGTAGCCAAGTCAATCATGGCGTAATTAGTAATCACGCACAATTTTAAATTAAACCATTGACTTTATAACTCTACCATTCTTACTCTGCTCGTAAAGAAATATTTAAGGCATTTTTACACATGACGACTATGATTGACATCTAATAGTTCAATAAACATTAAGTACTATAAATTTACATCTACTAAGAAGAAGGCAGCTGTAGCCATTACTAACAGAACTGAATCTCATTCCTTAGCATCTTAAAAAGGAGGACAGTTTAAATGATTTTACCTCGATAAGCTTTGGAAATTGATTAGCAATTATATTCTATACTGAGTTATTATTGTGCGACGAACTTATATCAAAATGCTTTAGAATTAACGACAAGCAGCACCCAAACTTCTTACCTGTAAGTCTGTAAGCACAGGAAAACTTTCTGCGTTAGCTCGAAAGCTAAGTAAGCCCAGAATTTCATGATAGTCCCACCTTGTGGTCACAAAGAAAAACAAGTCAGTAAACTGAAAAAGAAATTGTTCTATAAGATAAACATAATCAAATAGATAACTCAAATAATGAATTCATTAACATTTAACTAATTAAATAATTAGTAGACTGCATTTATGAAATTTATCTGTATTTTGAAAATTTTAAATTTTTCGGAAATTTTTGGGTTTTGACATCTGGTATCAGGGCACAAGGTTCAAACACTAGGCCTTGATGCAGCCCAACTAGATTTCATAGAACAGTAAAGTAAATTAATATACTAACATGTATTCTATTTTATGTTAAGAACATAAAATTTCTTTTTTTTCTGAAGTTTAACAGGTAGGTATGGAAAAGCTGGGAGAGTATGCATAGGAGGAGTCTCCAGATACAGAAACAAGAAAATTGCCCAGAGAACCTATGTTAGATGAGGTGACTGCCAACTCCTCAGAGCTGTTGCAAACTTTAAAAGATTTGAAGACTGAAATGGAATCAGTCAAGAGGGAGAATGAGAGGATTTTGAAGGCTCAGGAAGAGTTGAACCAAATTTTAATAGAAAAGTTCCAGACTGAAGGAAGGAGCAGAAGATCAGAATCTGAGGATGTTAGTCATCAAAGAAGATTTAAAAATATGAAACTGGTGAAAACTGAAAGTAGTTCATCATCTAAAGGGTTCGGTGAACGACAAAGTTACCATACTACTAGTGACGGTAGTGAGGCTGATTTGTATGATAGAAAGAAGAAATACAGACCATATGAGGAAATTTCAGGGGAGTTTAAAAAGATAAAGCCCCCAACTTTTAATGGAGAGAGAAAAAGGAGAAGAAGCAGAGTCCTGGTTGTCCTGGATGAGGAAATATTTTCATATATATAATTACTCTAATCAGCTAAAGGCAAGGATGGCAATATATAACCTCTTCGGAAAGGCTGATATATGGTGGCAAGATCTGAAGAGAGTCAAAGGTATCAGAGAAAAAAAAGTTAATTGGAGTACCTTTAAAAGGTATTTCAAAAAGAAATTTTTGTCCGAGTAATATTACGAAGAAAGAGCTAAAGAGTTCTATGAATTGAAGTTAGGTTCAATGACTATGAAGGATTTGAACAGTAAATTCTTAAGCTTACTTAGGTATGTACCTTACCTAGTAGACGAGAAACCTAAAGTGCAGTGATTTCTCAGTTGTCTACCGTATCATATTAAGGACAGAATTGAGTATGATAACCTGAAGACCCTGGAGGAAGCCATGAGGAAGGCTAATTTCTGTTTTGAGCAGAACCGAAAGAAAGCATTAGAGGAATTTTGGGGTCTAAAATAGGCCTCCTAAGGAAAATAATAAAATAATAGTTAAAATAATAAAATAATGGTTAAAATAATAAAATAATATTAATTAAT